>PVKP010005227.1:0-91011 GCA_004027715.1 Plecturocebus donacophilus | reverse complement strand
TTTCTTTTGCTGTTTCTTTCTTTCTCCTTTTCTCTCTTTTTTCTAAAATCTCTTCCTCTTTCTTTTTCTTTTTTTCTTTCTTTTGCTGTTTCTTTCTTTCTCCTTTTCTCTCTTTTTCTAAAATCTCTTCCTCTTTCTCTCTTTCATTCTTTAAAAAAAAAAAAAAAAAAAAACAACCCCATCAAAAAGTGGTTGAAGGATATGAACAGGCATTTTTCAAAAGAAGACATTTATGCAGCCAACAAACATATGAAAAAATGCTCGTCATTACTGGTCATTAAAGAAATGCAAACCAAAACCACATAAAGGTACCATCTCATGCCAATTAGAATGGCGATCATTAAAAAATCTGGAGACAACAGATGCTAGAGAGAATATGGAGAAATAGGAATGCTTTTACACTGTTGGAGGGAGTGTAAATTAGTTCAACCATTGTGGAAGACAGTGTGGTGATTCCTCAAGGACGTAGAAATAGAAATTCCATTTGACCCAGCAATCCCATTACTGAGTATATATCCAAAGGATTATAAATCACTCTATTATAAAGACACATGCACATGTATGTTCACTGCAGCGCTGTTTACAATAGCAAAGACTTGGAATCAACCCAAATGCCCATCAAGGATAGACTGGATAAAGAAAATGTGGCACATATACACCGTGGAATACTATGCAGCCATAAAAAAAAGATGACTTCATGTCCTTTGCACGACATGGATGAATCTGAAAACCATCATTCTCAGCAAACTGACACAAGAACAGAAAACCAAACACCACATGTTCTCACTCATAAGTGGGTGTTGAACAATTAGAACACATGGACATAGGGAGGGGAACATGCCACTCTGGGGTCTGTTGATGGATAGGGAGCTAGGGAAGGGATAGCAAGGGATGAGGAGATTGGGGAGGGATAACATTAGGAGAAATAGGTAATGTAGGTGATGGGGGGATGGAGGCAGCAAACCACCATGGCATGTGTATACCTATGTAACAATCCTGCAAGATCTGCACATGTACCACAGAACTTAAAGTATAATAATAATAATAATAAAGAAATTCTTTCTGGTCTAGCATAAGGTTTCTCAAAACCATGCTCATGTGTATATTCATGCAAATGACACCTGTTGTACTCAAGAGTGTGGGAACCCTCACGTACCTGTTTGCATTGTGTGTCTAATTCTTAGTTATTATCCCTCTGAACAAAATTTAGTCAAGCACTGCATAATGGTTTTCTATAGCCTGGACGTTTCAGCAGATTCACCTCTCTATAAATCATCATTTTAATTATCTTACTATATTTAAAAACTTTGAAGAGTCCTCTTCTATTTCCCACCTAAACTTGAAACATCCTTGCATTCCAAACCATCTAACTTCTGTTTGAACCCAACGTTTTCAGTCTTTACTGCTATTTATTACAATCAAATATATTTAGTTAGGATAGGGAGTATGCCATACAAGAAAAATGCAACTTAATGTGCCTTGTCTGAATGCCCTAAAGGATGGTATTGTGCAAAATCCTGAGGGATCTGAAGTAAGAAAAACCTGTAGGTGAGTTCTGACTCTGTTCATTTGTCTGACACTGAGCCTCAGTATTATCCTCCATAAGACAGTGATATGATTATTTACTCTGCATTTAAAGAACAAAGCAGCCCAAAGACTGTGACATGGGTGGAAAGAACATGGCTCTCCCAGGCTTCCATTATTTTCTCTTCTCTATAGGGGCAGTCTCCATTCATCAAGGTACTGCTTGAGAGTGCTGAGTGCCTGCAATTCTTTAGTTTTAAATGATTGCCCCCGTCCTCTGTACACATGGAGCCCACCTTCCTGCCATTCTTATATGACTCTTAACATGTACCTTCTTCTCTTGTACATATTCAAGTTTTACTTATTAAGTATTTATGTATAAGCTTCTCTGGTTTATGTCATATGATAAGCTCCAGGAGGAGAGTAGCAGTGTTTTTTACAAATTCATTTCCTAAACGATTCTGAACGCAATGCTCTACATTAGGGGTTGGTCAACTCTGGCCCCCCAGACCAAATCTGGCCAGTCACCTGTTTTAGTAAACAACATTTTTCTGGTACACAACCAGCCTTATCTATTTGCTTAGGTATTGACCATGGCTGCTTTCATGCCACAACAGCAGATTTGAGTATAGAGACAGAAACTGACATCATTTGGCTGACCGATAAATCCTACAATATTTATAACTGGTCCTTTAGAGAAAGAGTCTGTGAACCCCTGCTGTACATGAAAGGGAGACTCAGGAAATATTTGTTCAAAAATGTAACATTTGCCCCAAACTATTTCTACACTCATAGAAATATGTTTCTACATAAAATCTTCTTCTCAGTCCAGTTCCAGGTTTAGGTATTTTAACACTAAAAGGAGGTTATATGTTTTATCTTAATATCACCTTGTCAGTTTTAGTGCTGGAAGATGTCCAACACTGCAGCCTACAAATTGATCTGTACTCGGTATCAAGAAACTGAATACAGTGCACACCTTTAGTACTTTACCGTCTTCCATTAAGACATCTGAGAATTTAAATGTAAAGAAATCAGTTTTAAAGACAACCTCAAAGAAAACTGAATTACAAGCTATTCTTTTACAGAAACATAAACTCCATTAGTAAGTGACAATAATTAAAAATTTTGCATGTGTTTGTAGCCCTTTGCAGCAAATTCTATTGTTTTCCAAATGTTCACTAAGGTTTGGCTCTTGATGAAGATGACAATATTCAACATAAAGCCATGATGGAGTGATTTTAATTCAGAAATAGTAGGCTAAGGCTGTGAAGAAAGTTTCCAATTCTGATTTGGATTTCAAATAGGACTTTAATAGCTCAAGATGAAACTCATGGATTTTCTCATTTACTGCCTCCACTGCTGATGATCAATACATTGAGATGGTTTGTGGTTCAGAATCCTCTTCCTCAGAGTTTTCTAATCTTCCAACAGGCATCCACTCAACATTTAAAAAAAAATTCTGTTTTGCCTAATACAGTGAAATAAATAAACCAGTGTCTTCCAGCCTGGGAAGATGAGCTTTCAGATTGTTTCTTTGCAAATCAGAATCTTACTATGTTGAGTCATTTAGATTTCATAAGCTATATAACATCCAAGGAAGTTCTATTCAGATAGCAATGCTTTAATTGCTTAGTAATAACACAGGACAATATGAAACATTTTTTATAAACCTAAATAAATACTAAACACTACATTGATTTTTCAACAATATGAAATTTTGTTTTTTACATATCATGCCCTGTTTTAAATCTGGCTTAATAGGCACTATACATTGTGCTGGCAAAAAAAACATCTGAATTAATCGTGTTATTATTTAATACATTGTGTTTTATTCTCTGAAATGAGCAGGTTAAAAGGGAATATAATGTTGATCTATTAAATGAGATATATTAAAAATGACTAAGGCAAAAACTAAACATGACACTTGAAACGCAATATGAAAACACATTTTGAGATTTAGAAAGTAAAATAAATAACACACGTTTAGGGTATTTTTATTTCCTCTATCAAAGACTTTTGTTTGTTTGTTTGTTTGAGACGGAATGTTTCTCTGACGCCAGGCTGGAGTGCAGTGGTGCAGTCTCAGCTCACTGCAATCTCCGCCTCCCGGTTCAGTGATTCTCTCGCATCAGCCTCCCTAGTAGCTGGGACTACAAGGGCACACCACCACGCCTGGCTAATTTTTTTGTATTTTTAGTAGAGATGGGGTTTCACCATGTTGGCCAGGATGGTCTATATCTCTTGTCCTCATCATCCACCTGCCCTGGTCTCCCAAAGTGCTGGGATTACAGGCATGAGCCACCGCACCCAACTATAAAAGATTTTTAAGACTGGCTAAATTTCATGTCATTAAAAGAAGATTCATGCCATTTGAGATAAAAGAATTACTTTTCAAACAAAGACAAGTAAAACTGAATGTAGGTTTCAGAGTAATTTAGATAATTATCAAATTAAATTAGAAATAGATATGTTATAGAGAACTTCTAGTCAACTTTTGTCCATAATTTTTATTTCATTTGAATTCTTTATTTAGAAGTCAACTTAAATTTTGCAGTAGCCAATCCCTTTATAAAGAATTTTCTTGTCAATGTCTGTTGGTGAGCTGTCAAGTGCTTTGTAATATTCCTGGCTCTGTCCCACATGCATCACCTTGCATAGGCACACTAACTGTTTCTCCCAAAGTCATCATCAAACACAATTTTCATGCTCACTTTTTAAATTTTAGAAATAGGGCTGTTTTCCCCTACAATCTCCAGTAGCTCCTGATCTGTGGAGAGCAGTTCAGGGTGAATGTGAAATGTTGAACTCAATTATCTTTAAGATGTCCTTAATTTAAACTTTTACAATGTTGGCCAGGTGTGGTGGCTTATGCTGTAATGCTAGCACTTTGGGAGGCTGAGGCAGGTAGATCACCTGGGGTCAGAAGTTCAAGACCAGCCTGGCCAACATGGCAAAACCCCATCTGTAGTAAAAAAAATTTAGTCAGGTGTGGTGGTGCCCGCCTGTAATACCAGTTACTCAGGTGTCGGAGGCAGGAGAATTGCTTGAGCCCAGGAGGCAGAGGTTGCAGTGAGCCAAGATCCTGCATTAAATAATTTTTTTTTTGAGACAGAGTGATTCTGTCTCAAAAAAAAAAAACTCTATAATGTTAACTTTAATTTCAGTGTAGTCTTTTGTCTCTTAGTTCAATGTCATATTTTATCCAAAGTAGTCTGAAATATGCTGACTCCCTTGTTGGTAAACTTAGGAACCTTCAAGCCTACATTATCTCATGTATTCCTTGCTTAGTCAGAAGTATTTCGCCCTCAAATTTGAACTCAGCTCAGTGCATTTGTGGCACCAGAATCAGCAACCATAAAAATAAGATGTGTTAAAAAAAAAAAGTACACAAAACACTGCTCTACAGTTGCTCATTCTTTCATTTGTTCAGTTATCTCATTTAGTAAAATATCTATTGTTTTGGAAGCTCTTAACGATGCACTGGGAATATAAAGAAGAAATAACATACAGGGTCTCTGTTTCCAAGAATCTCACAGCAGTAAAGATCAAGTTTATGTTAAAAAACAAATTATACTGAATAAAAAACAAGATGATAAAATCTAGGAGAAATACAGTATTTAGAGTTATCTAAACAGGTTACAAAAGTAACCACTGCATACCAGGAGTACCATTCTCTCTGTTTTAACCAAGATAATGTGCATTAATTGTCTTGGCTTGCCCAAGGCTCTCTGTGACCTCAAGCAGTTCATTAGTCACTCCGAGTCTGTCGCAGATTCAGAGACCGTAATCCCTGGCACCATGGTGATTTCAGGAGTCAAATTTAGCCCATTCACCAGACAATGATTCATTTTTCATTTTCAGCTGGTGAGATCATGCTGCAACTTCGTAATAGCCCATGAGCACCTCGAAGACTACTTCTTGTGTCATCCATTTCCCTATTCCTGGCACTCACGACTGTGCTCAGCATTGCATGCATTCTCTAGCTCAACAATATCAGCTGTCTGTCATTCCACCATGACAATATTATCTTCTTTCTAGTTTCTCATGAAATTTTCCACGGACAGGAGTCACATAGTATATGACATAATATAATGGAATGGAATACAGGGGCAGTGACTGAAGATTGAAGGCAATTTTCGGGGTAGAGGGTATAAAAATTAGACAAATGTACCCATAGGGAGAAAATGGAAAAGTTCCAATGACAAATGCCCCTCTACTCCCATAGTTCTTTACATCTAATTACACCATTATCACTCAAATACAGGTCACAGCAAAACTGTGAATGTTTGCCTGTTTGCCTCACATAGGTAGACCCATCACCTTGACCGGCGTGATTTAGGTCCCTACAGGTGGGCTAATGGTTGCATTCTTTATTGACACATAGGGGACCTGCCCCAGAAGCAGTGCTACCTGGGCTCAGTGGTGGCTGTGCCTGCAGTGGTCCTTGCTAGCTGATAACTAACAGTGGGTTTCACTGCCACTGCCAGCAAGGGAATGAAAATGTAAATGGGTTCACAGGTCACTTTATGTCAAGTGGAAAATGAATAATAGTTTTGTTCCTGTGGGCCAGAGAAAAGCATGCATCATTGATCCCTCAAGGATTAATTTCTCATGATAAATGTAATTGTCTAAAATAATAGTGAGGAAAACCAATCATTCTAAAGCCCAGAGAATGAGCTGGTAAGAGCTGCCCATTTAGAAAAGGAGAAAGAATTCAAAAGGAGTAGCAAAGGGTGTCCTTTAGTACATGGTGAAGGATTGCTCTCTGGAACCTGAGGATTCTCTCACAGCTGGAGGTCAAAAGCAAAGCAGATGAACTGGGTGTGGTGACTCATGCCTGCAATCCAAGCACTTTGGGAGGCAAAGGTGGGTGGATCACAAGGTCAGGAGTTCAAGACCAGCCTGGCCAATATGGTGAAACCCCATCTCTATTAAAAATACAAAAATTAGCTGGACGTGGTGGCAGGTGTCTGTAGTCCCAGCTGCTCAGGAGGCTGAGGCAGGAGAATGGCTTGAACCCAGGAGGCGAAGGTTGCAATCAGCCAAGATCCTGCCACTGAACTCCAGTCTAGGCCACAAAACAAGACTCCATCTAAAAAAGAAAGTAAAGGAGACCTACATGGGCAGTATGTTTGTGACTGGGCTATTAAATGTATGAGGATCTTCTAAAAGGAAGAAAAAAAACATACCATATTTAAACTTTGGAGAACCTTAGCCTTAGATTGTCTGAAATTGCAATATTGAACTAAGACATTTCTGAGAACTTGGAAAAATCATAGCAA
Organism: Plecturocebus donacophilus; assembly: GCA_004027715.1. Lineage (NCBI taxonomy): Eukaryota > Metazoa > Chordata > Mammalia > Primates > Pitheciidae > Plecturocebus > Plecturocebus donacophilus. The sequence goes on along the minus strand of PVKP010005227.1, from coordinate 84,202 downwards.
GTTTTCCTGTATGTAAAGATTTGTCTATTGTTGGTAGTGATATAAAGAACAACTAATATTTTCATTGTAATTCTTACCTATGGGTCTCAGATTGTTGATAAATTTTTGATTAATCCTTATATGCATTGTATGACAATTGCTGTGATGTAAAATATATTCACAGAAACTGCAGGAGAAAGAGTAATTTTTCCGTGGCATCATATTTCAAATGACCAGTATTAACTCTGTAGAAAGAAAAGCTGCAGGTCATAGTTTAATCAGTATGGGCACTACACAGAAAAGTACAGGAAATCCAGAGCCTGCTTAAGATGACTGTCTAGTTCCTAACTGGACTCTCTCTGAGACCCAGCTGTCAAAGACTCATGAAATGCTAAAACTGAGAAAACAGAACATTCTCAAAATAAGTAATAAGAATGTTTAAAGAAAGTATAGTAACGATCTGCAAAGAGAAGGATGTGTACTTTGGACCTGAATGGGATTATTAAGTGCTGTAATGTAGTTGTATATCAGGGAGAGAAAGAAACTTACTTGATTTCTTGGTACAGCATTATAAGTTAGGAGAACTTTCAGTGCAAGTAAAGGAAAACCTAGGGCAAGGAGATGTATTAGGAGTAAGGTGTGGCTGGCAAGACTGGTGAGAAGAGAAGGTGAGGGCCAGGAGAGTAGGATATCCAAGTGACATGAGACTATTTGCGAGTGGACAACCTGTGCCCCATGGTCAAGAGGTAAAGAAATGCTACCTGCGACAACCACGTGTTGAAGCCCCTGCTCTCTTCTTACTTATGACAGCCTTTGTGCTCCTAAAGTTGAAATCCCTAGGTCTCTCCAATAATTTCTGACTTTAAGCTCTCCTTGACAATCTGAGTCCCACATTCTGTGCATTTGACCTTATCCTTCTTGAAATCTTTGCTTTAGCTCAAGTATGCTGTTCCTATTTTACAACCAACCTGGAAATGTGATTCCAGTTCATTTTTCTCTTCTCTCTCTTCTCTTCTCCTCTCCTCTCCTCTCTTCTCTTCTCCTCTCTTTGCTTCTTCTCTTCTCTTTTCTTTCTTCTCTCTCCCTCTCTCTCTCTTTCATTTGTTTGATACCCAGTCTCACTGCAACCCCTAGGTTAGAGGGTAGGAGTGCAGTGGTACTATCTCAACTCACTGCAAGTTTTGCCTCCTGGGTTCACATGAGTCTCCTGCCTCAGTCTCCCAGTTAGTTGGGATTACAGGTGCCCACCACCATGTCTGGCTAGTTTTTGTATTTTTAGTAGAGACAGAGTTTCACCATATTGGCCAGGTTGGTCTCAAACTCCTGAACTCAAGTGATCCGCACACCTCGGCCTCCCAAAGTGCTGGGATTACAGGCATAAGCCACCACACTCAGCCTTCTTTCTTTTTTAAAAAAATAATTTCACAGTGTCATCTTGACTCTAGGTTGTGTATCTGACTTTGAGCAGAGTCATAGCCATAAGAGAAAGATCTGAGTCTTTTCTCGCTATAGGTTATAAAAGTCATGAACCTAATTCAAAGAGCTGTGGAAATCATGGGGAAAGAAACAGAATATGATAGAAAAGGCAATTTTATTAGTGTTGAATTAAACAAAGAAAAATGAAGAGAAGAGGATTTTAAAATTTAAGCTTAAATTAAGAAGGCTGATGAGGAGAAACTTTGGATTCAGTCATGCATTCAATTAATTTTAACCAATACGTGCTATGTGTCAAACAACAATATAAATATATAAATATTGAGGCTATATATGACAGATGAAAAGAGCTAAGAAAACTTGTAACTTAAAATACATAAAAATGTGTTGTGAAGAAAAAAATTTAGATGTGTAATTTTCTTCTGTGTTTGGTACATGATGTGTGAGAACAAAAGTATATGTTCAGACATGCTATGGCTCACTGACTTCCTCCATCTGGATAGGTTCTATTTGTATTTCTGAAGGAAGATCAAATGTCATTTTCTAAATAAAGTGTTTTCTTCCCTTTGTCACAAAAAGGCAGCTGAACCTTCCTGAGCTGCCATTCTTCTTTGGCACATGTTAGAGACCCAGTAAATGCTAGTTTCTGGTCCTTCCCTAATTCATCTCTAATTGCATAATGTAGTAGAAACTAAATGAATAGACAATTTCAAGAATATGTTAATATAGTGAAATTGTATACTATAAATCATTCTTGATAGTTTCATTGATTAAGAATGACAAAGATTGTTTCATTTATCACAAATGATAAAGAATGATCATTTTTTATAAATCCATGTTTATGTTTTAATCATGTGTATAATGTTTTATACATGTGTATGTTTTATATACATGGATTTATTTAAAATAACTCATCATTCTTGGTTAAACATCATTATCATCCTTAATCAATGAAACTATCAAGAATGATTTAGAGGTACTGAATTTATATTGAGGCATGACCATTAGAATTTAGCCAGAATATAGTACTTGATTTCACTATATTAACATATTCTTGAAATTGTCTATAATGTTGTATACACATGAATTTATGTATACCCATACAAATCCATTACTCTTTATTTGTTAATTGTTCTAATTAACTTTTGATTTCTGTGTGTACACAGTAGGTGTGCATATATATGGAGTACATGAGATGTTTTGATACAGGCATGCAATGTGAAATAAGCACATCATAGAGAATGGGCTCCAATTCTTTTTTAATGACTTTCAAAGGCTCTCAGTATTTCACTCTCTACTCCAAGACTGCCATTGATTCTATCACTCTCCTTTTCCCTGGATACCTAAGCAATAAACTTTACCTTTTTATCTATGGCTTGGAAATCTTTGAAATAATTCGCATAAGCACTCTATACTTTTGTGTATACTTGCAACATGTTTTTAAGACTTAATTGCATTTACTGTTTAGGGTACATTCTCATATAATGAAATAGAGACTAAACTGGTCTATATAATTTACATAGATATACAGTCATATGTCAGACAATGTTGCAGTCAAGGACAGACTACATATATGATGGGAAGCTGAAAAATTCCTATCACCTGGTAAAGTCATAGCTATGCTAACATTTTAGGACAATGCATTACATTTTCTATGCTTAGATATGCTTAGATATACAAATACTTCCACTGTGTTACATTTACCTACAGCATTCACTACAGTAACATGCTGAAAATTTTTATAGCCTAGGAAAAATAGAATATACCATGTAGCCTAGGTGTGTAGTGGGTTATACCTTCTAGGTCTGTGTAAGTATCCTCTGTGATGTTCCTACCATGACAAAATTGCCTAATGACACATTTCTTGGAACATATCCTGGTTGTTAAACAACACATGACTGTACGCTATGATGCTCACACAATGACAAATCTCCTAATGACGCAGTTCTCAAAATGTGTCCCTGTCATTAAATTACACATGACTGTACATGTTTTATTTTAATCTTTATCTCTTAATGGGAATACAGTTAAATCCTCTTAAGTTTAATGTTCCTGTGAGATAATTCCCCCCTGCTATTCATGTTTCATTACTCTTCCAAATCCATTTATCCAGTGATCCCATTTATATTTACTCAAAACACAATAGTCTATTAAACCGTTCATCCAGAATGTCAGCCATTTAGTTGCTTACAAGCAAGGAGACTTGTACTTCTTCGTTTTTCAAGGGGATATTATACAAAGAAGCCTATATCCCAAAAGGAAAGTCCTGGAACTTGTCCTGAGTAGGAAATATAATATATTAAGTATTCATAATACTGCCTGTTTTCTGATTCTACACTTTTTAAATAGCGAATATATTTTAAAATTTTCCTTCTCTTTGCCAGCATAAGCAGGAAAAGGAGATAACTACAAATTGCAATATACAATTGGCTGCAAGCCCAGCTGAAAATGCAATGTGAAAGGAAGCATTTTTCTTTCTTCTAAGGTAGACCTACAGGACATGCTCAGATGCAAGAGGCAAATTCAACTGATGTAGAGCATAAATAGGAGTAAACAAGATGTTTGCAATAGTCAGAGAGAAGCAAGTTGATGACTTTTTGAAAAAGAGCCTTGTAGATGCTTACATAAGCATTTTATATTACCATGGTCATGCACTAGATAGACTCTAATGTAGGTCAGTGCAGTATATCTCTGAAGGTTTCCTAACTGAATTGTTTACATCTTCAACTTCATTTTTAATATCAAGGCTATACGTAAAGTAAAAACAAACAAATGGGAAAGTTAAAAAGCACTTTGGTTCTAAACTAACTTGTATTACAACTTTACCTCTGCTAGAATTTTGATGATCTCCTTCATCTGTTTCATTTTTAATATCATTTGCACTAGGATTGAATATAAAAATGGACTTGGAGGGGGAACACTATCATTGGAAAAAAGGATCTATATGAAATAAAAAAGGATACAAACCCATCAGTAAAAAAGTATACAAATCCATCACTAATGGCCAGGGTTCTATAAGATGTGAATTATCAACCTATTGACTAGTGACTGTTTACTGAAGTAACTAATACATTTAATATTTTGTATTCATGTTAACTGCCAGAGGCTATGTGATGATGAATCTTCATCAGAATTATCTCTTATATTCTACACTGCACAAATTGAACTGCTCATGAAAAATTCAAACAAAAATTACATATTCTATCCAATACAACCATTCTGATTTTCATAAATCTCTTCCAACTAAAATTAGGGTAGGAGTAATGCATTTTAAAATAATAAGTGTAACATGCTCTGAAATGATTTCTTGGGTTATCTTAAAGCGTACACTTCTGTAATGTCTTTGATACTTATCATATTTAAAATTATCTTGTTAATTTGAAACAATAAATTATACCATTTTCTATGTTTACCTTAAGGGAGGCACACTGTAGTAACTGTGGTGCAAGTAGCTCAAAATTTATACAAAAATGATGTTCTGATTAGAAAATATTTTTGTTTCTAGTGTCTTTCTTCACTTGTATTAGCAGGACATTGAGTGACTAACTTTTTAAGAGATATTTGTGTGGCATATAAGTAGGTCTCTGTGCTAGGAAAAGTATAAACAGCTTTTAGAGGGAAAATCTTCCAACTACAGGGATAGTCTTAAATCTTCTTGTATATTAGAAAGATTTAGTAAAAGAAGATGAATGTTATCAGCTACCCACAGCAAACTCTTGGCAGCAATGCTGACTAATCTAGAGTTGCATCAGGCAGAGGTAGAATATCACAATGAAGATGATGATAACAGTGGAGATATGATTATATCTATTTATAAGTTTTGCTCAAGTGGGTACCTATATATATTTTGTCAGGGCAAAGAATTACTTACACTATCCAATGCCAAATAAGGGTGTTTGACATGTCAGAGAAGGTGACGGGTCCAAACACAGACAAGAGTTTTAAAATACCCATTTTGTTTCCCACTGCAAAGTGTTGTCATCTGCTTCTCCTCTCTTTCGATTCATACTGGGAGGCTTTGCATGGTTTAAGACAAAGCAGGCATTACAAATCAGTAAAGAATGTGGAATACTTGATAAATGTTTCTGGGACAATTGAACATATACAGATGAAAAAAGGTAGAGCTAGATTTGGATTTCATATCACATACTAAAATAATTTGGGGTGAATTACAGTGGTATAAATGAAGTTTAAAATAAAACATAAGCGAGTATAACATTTAAATAGAGAAAATTTTATCTGTGAAAATAAGACATATCGCAAGAGAAAGTGTTGATCGATTAAAGAACTTTGCAAAAAAAAAAAAGATATAGAAATAATGTGAGAAGGTACAGAATAGGAAAGAATATTTAGAAGTTCACCAGATCCAGCAATTAAAATAGAAGTTTGTCTGCTTCAACAGTTGAAATCTTGCTGTCAAATTCATTATTGATTAAATAATTCTCTTCCAGAAGTAAGAATATTTATGTAGAGAAGTATGTTTTCCCTTTCTTTCTACATTATAGTTCATTGCTTCCTTCAGTGAATTGAAACCATATGCGAGACTTTTTTCATCTATGCATACTTTCCATGTTTAATGAGCCATTAGTGCAGCATTTCCATTACACTGATTGCATTCATTCTGCTCCAGCAAAGCATATATTTCAGAATGTAAAATGTATCCACTGTGTGTCCATTCAATGTTACCTTCTAATTTTAGAGAAAATAGTACCAGTTACCCTTAATATCATTTTATTAAACACTAGGAGAAACCATTGTGTGTTAGATTATAAGTTAACACAATTTTATTGCAAAGGCATATAAATGCAAGAAATAAAATTTCAAAGCAAGAAATAAGATTCCAAAGTTTCTTCCTATATGGAGCAATTTAAGAAAAACAAATGAAATAAGAGTTGGGTTTTATCTGGAAATCTCATAACACAGGGTATATGGTGGTATCAAAGCAATAACAGTTGATTACATACAGCTATCAGCAAAAACTAGAAACAAGATATAGGTGTGCCCTACTGCTTTGTAATTTACATTTCAATATTTATAACAATATGCTAGAACAGAATAAATACTTTCTATCTGATTATTATTTGTAATAGCTTGTTTTCCTTTATTTTGTGTCTGGCAGTTAACTTTTCCATTATCAAGTTTCTGTTATATGATGAATTTAATAATAGAGCTGGATTTGTTCATCAGTCAGCATTTGCTAGCTTTGTCTCAAGTACTCTACTAGATACAGGAAATAAAAAGATGAATCTGACATCTCCATTTTCAACAAGTTCATAGCCATTTGGGGGCCAGTAAAATTAATAAACAAAGATTTGTTATCAAAATGTAATTTAATGTTTGATAATATATGATGCACAAGATATTGTGTTATGCTTATTACCAGTTTTGTAATTGGAATTCATAAGAAACCTATATAGACGTTATTTTCCCTAGTTTCCAGAAAAGGAAAAATAGCCAGCATTTATTGAATGAATAACAAATGCAATACTTTATGCAAAACTTCATGTCTTATTGCATTTTATTTATACTACAATCATCTGAGATAGTTTTCTTATCATCTTCTAGTTAAACATGAGAAAACTAGTTTAAACGACAAGTTGCACAACTAGTGACATACATACAAAATGATACATATGTGATTCCTAAGTACACATACATTCTACTATATTTTGGTACATTAACTCTTAAAATAGTATTGGTTCTTTGTGATTGGCACTTCTTGAGCAGCAAAAATGCTTTTAAGACCACTTATTATGTGGCTTTTTTTTCTCCATCACCTGCTATTGACTACTCAGATTTAAAGTATCCTTGACTATCCATAATGTTTTATTCTATCTAGATACTGCCCTGCTGAAACCAACCTTGAGAGCTAGAAAATTCTATGGTCTGTCATTTACTTCCAAGAATTCAATAGAAGTAATTTCATTCTCACTGAATATAATAATCTTAAGCCATCAACACAGATCAACCATCACCTCAGAGCACTGACACTTACAAGACATGTGCTTGCATTTTCTTTCAATAGGTGGCATGAGACAAATGTTTTCAGGTTCAGAAATTCCTAAGATTCTGTCTATAAAAAACTTATACTTGAGGAATGAAAATAAATCTAGTGGACATCTTCTGTCTCTGCAATCTTATGTGTCCTTCAGAAATGTAAGAAAAGCCCTCTCATTTCTTTCAGCAGTGGTTTGTAGTTCTCATTGAAGAGGTCCTTCATATCCTCTGTAAGTTGTATCCTTGGTATTTTATCTTCTTTGTAGCACTTTTGAATGGGAGTTCACTTACGACTTGGCTCTCTGTCTATTACTGGTGTATAGGAATGCGTGTGGTTTTTGCATATTGATTTTGTATCCTGACACTGCTGAAGTTGCTTATGAGCTTAAGGAGATTTGGGGCTGAGACAATGGGGTTTTCTAAATATACAGTCACATCATCTGCAAAGAGAGACCATTTGATTTCCTTTCTTCCTATTTGAATACACTTTATTTCTTTCTCTTGCCTAATTGCCCTGGCCAGAGCTTCCAATACTATGTTGAATAAGAGTAGTGAGAGAGGGCATCCTTGTCTTGTGCCGATTTTCAAAGGGAATGCTTCCAGATTTTGCCCATTCAGTATGATATTGGCGGTGTGTTTGTCATAAATAGTTCTTATTATTTTGAGATACAGTCTATCAATACCTAGTTTATTGAGAATTTTTAGCGTAAAGGGGTGTTGAATTTTATAGAAGGCCTTTTCTGCATCTATTAAGATAATCGTGTTTTTCGTCATTTGTTCTGTTTATATGACGGATTATGCTTATTGATGTGTGTATGTTGAACCAGCCTTGAATCCCAGGGATAAAGCTGACTTAATCATGGTAGATAAGCTTTTTTGATGTTTTGTTGGATTCGGTTTGCCAGTATTTTAATGAGGATTTTCTCATCGACGTTCATCAAGGAAACTGGCCTGAAATTTTCTTTCTTTGTTGTGTCTTTGCTAGGTTTGGCATCAGGATATTGTAAAAACATTCCATGCTCATGGATAAAGGAATCAATATTGTAAAAATGGCCATACTGCCCAAAGTAATTTATAGATTCAATGCTATCCCTACCAAGCTACCACTGACTTTCTTCACAGAATTAAAAACAAAATTACTTTAAATTTCATATGGAATCAAAACTGAGCCCATATAGCAAAGACAATGCTAAGCAAAAAGAACAAAGCTGGAGGTATCATGCTACCTGACTTAAAACCATACTACAAGGCTACAGTAACCAAAACAGCATGGTATTGGTGCCAAAAATGATATATGGATTAATGGAACAGAACAGAGGCCTCAGAAATAACACCACACATCTACAACAATGACTTTTGACAAACCTGACAAAACCAAGTAATGGGGAAAGGATTCCCTATTTAATAAATGGTGTTGGGAAAATGACTAGCCATATGTAGAAAACTGAAACTTGATCCCTTCCTTATACCTTATACAAAAATTAACTCAAGATGGATTAAAGACTTAAATATAAGACCTAAAACTATAAAAACTTTAGAGGAAAATCTAAGCAATATCATTCAGGTCATAGGCATGAGCAAAGATTTCATGACTAAAACACGAAAAGCAATGTCCACAAAAGCCAAAATTGTCAAATGGAATCTAATTAAACTAAAGAGCTTCGGCACAGGACACACACACACACACACACACACACACACACACACACATCAAAAACTATCATCAGAGTGAACAGGCAACCTACAGAATGGGAGAAAATTTTTGCAATCTACCCACCTGACAAAGGGCTAATATCCAGAATCTACAAAGATCTTAAACAAATTTACAAGATTAAAAAAAAATACCATCAAAAAGTGGGCAAAGAATTTGGACACTTCTCAAAATAATACATTTATACAGCCAATAAACATATGAAAACAAGCTCATCATCACTGGTCATTAGAGAAATGCAAATCAAACCCACAATGAGATACCATTTCATCTCATGCCAGTTAGAATGGCGATCATTATAAAGTCAGGAAACAACAGATGCTAGCGAGGATGTAGATAAATAGGAAAACTTTTACACTGTTGGTGGGAGTGTAAATTAGTCCATCCATTGTGGAAGACAGTGTGGCGATTCCCCAAGGATCTAGAACCAGCAATACCATTTGACCCAGCAATCCCATTACTGGGCATATGTCCAAAGGATTATAAATCATTCTACTATAAAGACACATGCACATGTATGTTTATTGCAACACTATTCACAATAGCAAAGACTTGGAACCAACCCAAATGCCCATCAATGATAGACTGGATAAAGAAAATGTGACACATATACACCATGGAATACTATGCAGCCATGAAAAGATGAGTTCATGTCCTTTAAAGGGACAAGGATGAAACTGGAAACCATCATTCTCAGCAAACTAACACAGGAACAAAAAACCAAATACTGCATGTTCTCACTCATAAGTGGGAGTTGAACAATGAGAACATATGGACACAGGGAGGGAAACATCACACACTGGGGCTTGTGGAGTGGTAGAGGACTAGTGGAGGGACAGCATTAGGAGAAATAACTAATGTAGATGATGTGTTGATGGGTGCAGCAAACCATCATGACATGTGAATACCTATGCAACAAATCTGCACGTTCTGCACGTTTCCCAGAATTTAAAGTATGTGTGTGTGTGTGTGTGTGTATAAAAGAAAAGTAATTGTCTGCATCAAGCATGACAAAATTAGGATTCCCAAGGATAGAAGATTGTTAACCATTTATCTTGAATTTTTTATAAACATCTTTAAAGAAAACCAGACCATATGTGTTTCCTCAGATAATATAATTATTCCAGAAAGTTGTTAGATGCATATGTTTTCATATTAAGGCAATTATTTTTCTAATAGATTTAGGAAATCTGTATTTGCGGGCCTCTGATACCTAAGGCACAATCACTGTTGTTACTCTTTCTCTTGTTAATGCTTCCACATTTCATCCTTGGAATCATATTAATCATTTTCTGACAGATAAACAGCAATTTTTGCTAAGTTCTTCACACATAGTATTTTTATGTCCTTGTTTTCCTCATGTGCTTAGCAAGAATCAATTCACAATTTAAAAAGACAGAAACAAAAGAAAATAAAAACCCCAGGGCTAGTGCTCATATCCTTCACCATGGCCCTGCATAATGGACCTTGGACAGGGAGAAATGTCAAGAGTCCTAGCTCAGGTCCGAAAGTGCTCACATCAAAGCAAGGGAACAGTGAGAACACTGGTCTATTCTCATCTTTAAGAAACAAATTAGGAAAACAAGGCTTGAAGTTCATAGTTTCAATTCAACAAATACGTTGTGACTGAGAAAACAAAACAAAAAATTTAGATTTTCTTCCAGAAATAATTATGACTAAATTATGCAAGGGTATTTGTAGTTTCACTTCCATTAGAACCTTAGGAAATTTGTCTTAATTAGCAGCTTTGAAAAGTATGGTGTTGGAAAAGTGACCTGGTGAAAAAGGACAGCTTCCAGATCAGAGTCAAAAAACTCAGGACCACAGAGGTTTACCAAGCAACGTGGAGAAACGAGATAAGAGGTTGTGGCAAAAGCAAAAACTATAAAAATAGAATCTGTGCCTGTAATCCCAGGAGTTTGGGAGGCTGAGGCAGGTGGATCACCTGAGGTCAGGAGTTCGAGACCATCCTGACCAACATGGTGAATCCCATCTCTACTAAAAATACAAAATTAGCTGGGCATGGTGCCATATGCCTGTAGTCCTAGCTACTTGGGAGGCTGAGGCAGAAGAATCGCCTGAACCCGGGAGGCAGAGGTTGCAGTGAGCTAAGATTGCGCCATTGCACTCCAGCCTGGGTGACAAGAGTGGAACTCCGCCTCAAAAAAAAAAAAAGAGAATCTGATGCACTAATGTAGTTCAGAGACCTCAGGGGATAAGGCCCTTGGAGGAGTGTGAACTGAGTCTGTTTCAGTGCAGGGGAAATGCCTTGAGGCAGAAGCTTGTATGTATTTTGACAATTTCATTTATCTTATCTATCTTAATGTCATTATAAAAAATATTTGCTCATCTAGGCTTTACATAAGGTTTGACTGGCTTTCAAAGTTGTTTTATCTTTCCTTCTATATATCTTGATATCCAAAAATGAACCTATTATGAACAAAATGAAGCTTAAGCCCTTCACTTATACAGTCTGTTTAAGGCCCTGGGAGGAGCTCTTGCAGTGTATTCTCATAGCAGGTATTTTCATAAAATTTGCAAAATAATACAGTTAAGCATGGTTGGCTATAACCATCGTATTATTCCTGCTTCCTCTCCATCACACCTCTCCTCATGCTTGGTAATGTTGAAATTGCTCATCTGTCTACAGGCCAGTCTATATAGTATTGCTACATGAATTCCAGAGTGAAAGGTTGCAAAATGATAGGAACAAGTCCTCTGAGGCCTAGCATCGTTGTCTGGTGTTGTAAAGAAAAAGCTTTGTAATGTACAGAACCACAGGTTAATCTGTGGAGGATGCTTCCAACAATCAGATGTATAAAATTGCAAGGAATGCATTTAATTCAACCCCTCACCAAAAAAGAGCTGTCTTCTAGTTGCTAAATTTGAGTATATACAATTATATACAATCTTCTACTTGCTATATTTGGGTATATACAATTATATACTCAAAATTTATTGTGTTATTGAAGGAAGGAAGGAAGGAAGGAAAGAAGGAAGGAGGGAAGGAAGGAAGGAAGGAAGGTAGGTAGGTTTCTTTTTCAGTATCTTCTTAAACTTGCTGGTAGAAAACCCACGAAGGTCTGCCTTTAGCCCCACCTTTCCCTCTTCTAAATTGGAGAAACTGAGGCATGTTAGCAATCTAGGCAGGAAGAGGTCTCAGCACAACAGTGAAGTAGTTTTAGTGTTGTGGGGATTGTTCAAATATAAAGAGACAAACAAAATGATTCTTGTATTCTTTCTGGATATGATGGGTGTTGGGGGGATGTAAAATGAAATATGAAATAAAATTTTCTTTACATTTTCTTACATTTCCAACTCGGATTTTAAGAAGAGAGGCAACTATTATTAACAGTATGGAGTCGATTGCAGTTAACTGTAGAAAGCCCTTTGAGACAAGAGCTGGTCAGCATGTGTCTGATTCTAGCCCCCATGCTAAAGATCTTTACTAATTCTGTGAAAAGACAAAGGGGCAAGTGGACTACGTGATTTGCCAACTAAACCTGGGCAAGACAATTTTTTCCAGTTAAGATGCTTTCCAACCTCTCAAAGTAGCAGTTGCTGCTGCTCCTTTTTCCTCCTCCCCTTCCCCTTCCCTTTCTTCTTATTTTCTATTTTCCATTTATGTTATGATTTGATTCAAGATTTGATTAACTATCAATACTTAAACATCAGCACTGTAATTTGTCCTGGTGCAGAAACAGACATTCCTGGGTTGAGACAGAAAAGTGTGCCTCAGAATCGCTTAAAAACATCAAAGCAGAAACACCAGCTATCTCTATTTCTCCATAGCCAAGTCACACAAGTTTACATTAGAACATGAAATCTGGCAGTGCCCTGCTGGAGGAGATGTTTCCAGCTAAGCAGGGATGCAGGTATTTTATGAAGGGTGCAGATAATAACAAGCACAGACAAGATCATTTTTACATATGCAGTTCTGATGCCCATTGCAAATGACCATAATGAGAAATAAAACCTGGAGGCATTTTTCAAATGTCAGTGGGACTATACTGAATGCTTTATATGTTTATTATTACATGCACTGAGTATTTTTAAAGCAACAGGTGTTCACAGAAGAAAAACAAAAACAAATGCCAACAGAAAAGACAGAACATAAATCATTCACGACCTCAGTACCTTGAGATCACTACCATTAAAGTGCTATGCATAACCTTAAGATTTTTCTATGCATATGTATATCTACATTAATAATCCTGCAAGTATATCATTGCTGCCAGGTGTGGGTGCTTATGTCTGTAATCCCAGAACTTTGGGAGGCTGAGGTGGGTGGATCATGTGAGGTTGGGAGATCAAGATCAGCCTGACCAACATGGAGAAACCCCATCTCTACTAAAAAATACAAAAAATTAGCCAGGCATGATGGTGTATGCCTGTAGTCCCAGCTACTCAGGAGGCTGAGGCAGGAGAATCGCTTGAACCCAGGAGGCGGATGTTGCAGTGAGCTGAGATCGTACCACTGCACTCCAACCTGGGCAACAAGAGCGAAACTCCATCTCAAAAAAAAAAAAAAAAAAAGAGAGAGACAGTGAGAAAAAAAGAATAGTATTGTGGCTGCTTGGTATTTTACCTTTTCCATTTAATATTATTACTTTATGAATATTTTCTCACTTATCATATTTAAAACTACAGTTCTTTTTAAATAAAAAATAAGATATAAAATATAACACAGAATTAAGATTTAATATACCATATACAACATATAATAAATATTCTTGGTAACTGTAAAATTAAAAAAAAATCTACAGTTGCCTGTAATCCCAGCACTTTGGGAGGCCGAGGCGGGTGGATCACGAGGTCAAGAGATCGAGACCATCCTGGCCAACATGGTGAAACCCCGTCTCTACTAAAAGTACCAAAAATTGGCCGGGTGTGGTGATGCGTGCCTGTGGTCCCAGCTACTCGGGAGGCTGAGGCAGGAGAATTGCTTGAAACAGGAAAACAGAAGTCGCAGTGAGCCGGGATCGCACCACTGCACTCCAGCCTGGCGCTAGAGCAAGACTCTGTGTCAAAAAACAAAAGAAAAAAAATCTACAGTTGACCCTTGATAGGAGATTTGGAAAAATTTGAACAAAAACTTGCAGATAAACCTTATAGCCAAGAAATACAGAAAAAAATAAGAAAAAGAAACCATCTCATAAACATAAAAAATAAATGTATATACTAGCCTACTTTATAATTTACTACCATAAATTATATACAAATCTGGTATGAAAAGTTATAAATATAAACAAAAGTAAAGATGCAGTATTAAATCATAACTATAAAATTAACTATAGTATGAATTAAACTATAGTAATGACTTTGTAGTTACTGCTATTGCTGTGAGCTGGTATTGTCAGTATCCTCTTACAACGCTGTGTTATGGTAATCATCTTCATGTAAGCAATTTATCTCTCCAATAAATTGAGTAGTGTAGTACAAAGTAATTTCTCTGTTTTCCTTCAGTTTTTATCATTTTTAGTACATTACTGTAAATCTTGAATGACACCATGGGTGTCATTGACACAAAGTGCCACTAGTGATGCTGAAAGTGCTCCCAAGAAGCAGAGAAAAGTCATGACATTACAAGTAAAAGTTGGATGACTTGATATGTAGCATAGACAGAAGTCTGGAGCTGCAGTTGCTACTACTTCAGACCAACAATTCACCTTGTAAACAGATGATGTAAACTTACCGTATTGATAAATACAGTACAGTACTGTAAATGTATTTTCTCCTTTTTTTTTTTTTTGAGACGGAGTCTTACTCTGTCATCTAGGTTGGAGTGCAGGTACGTGACTTTGGCTCACTGCAAACTCCACCTCCCAGGTTCAAATGATTCTCTTGCCTCAGCCTCCCTAGTACCTGGGATTACAGGTGCACACCTCCACACTCGGATAATTTTTGTATTTTTAGTAGAGGTGGGGTTTCACCATGTTGGCCAGGCTGGTCTCAAACTCCTGACTTCAGGTGATCTGCCCACCTTGGCCTTATTTTCTCTTTCTTATGAGTTTCTTAATACCATTTTCCTTTCTCTTTAAAGTAAGAATACAGTATATAATACATAAACATAAAATATGTGTTAATAGACTATATTACAAGAAAGGCTTATGGTCAACAGTAGACAGTAATACTTTTGAGGAGTCAAAAGTTATATATGGGTATTTGACTGCATGGGGGGTGCCTGTGCCCCTAATGCCCACATCGTTCAAGGTTTAATACTCTATTTTATTGCACAATTTTAAGCCAACATGTAAAAATAAACACTGTTTCTAAATTTTTATTATGACAAGTTATGTTGTAATAGAAACATTTCAGTGTCCTTTAAGAGCTATTCTTGATCATTGAAGATGATAGATGGAATAAGAAGGTCAAACTTTAAGCCTATTTTAGAGTTAATGCAGCCAACATTCAATGTTGATGTTTTGGAAAGATTATGACAATTAATACTGGCATTTGTAGTTCTCCAAAGCACACTAACATAGGCATGATACATAACTTTTATTCTCAGTCAATAGGTAATTGTGGTTTTTCCTTTATAATTTTTATTACTGACAGGTTGAACATACATTCTTTGTTTTTAATTGGCCACTCCTGTGTCTTTTTGGTAGGTTATTCTTGTGTTTATACTGTCTTTTTCCTTCCACCACAGTATTGGAATTTTTATTTTAATATATGTTTTGTTTTTAATACTAAATGATATATAGCTTGTCATAACAGTTACAACCACATTCTTGTAATAGTCTTACTCCTTTTTTCCAATCTCCTTTCATTCTTCCATGTATTAGATACTCCAATAACTGTAATGTCATTTATTTGAATTTGATGAGAGCCTTCACATATCGTATTCTCTCTGCTGAGGGAGAGTAAGTGAGTAAAGTTGATTTTTCTTTTTGGTCTCAGCATATATAAATTTGTTAATCTAACCCACTGTTTTGCTGTAGTGTACTTATGTAGAGAATTTTATATCAGTATTTTTTTCTTCATAGAATTTTGGAGGTATTTTTCCATTGCATTCCATTGTGAATAGGAATTATGAAACAACAACAATAAAGCATCTACATGAGTTATAGAAGTTAAATAAGAGAAAGAGAAATATGAAAAGAATAGAAAGCATATTTAAAGAAATAATAGAAAAATTTCCAACTCAAGGAAAGATAAAAATATCCAGGTAACAGGAAGGTCAAAGTTCTCCAATCAGATTCAATACAAATAAGAATACATCAAGACATATTAAAATCAAACTATCAAAAATTGAAGACAAAGAGAGAATCCTGAAAGCAGCAAGACTAAAGTAGCACATAACATATAAGGAAGTTCCAATATACCTAGCAGGAGATATTCTCAGTGGAAACCTTATAGGCCAGTAAAGATAATATATCTGCCATGCTGAAGAAAAAAAAAAAAAACTCTGCAACCAAGAATATGGTACCAGGAAAACTGTTTTTCAAAAATTAAAGAAGAGACTTTTCCAGACAAACAAAAGCTGAGGAGTTCATCACCACCAAACTTGTGTTATAAGAAATGATAAAGAGAGTTCTTCCAGTTGAAAGAACAGGACACTAAGAATAATACACAAACATCTGAAAGAATAAAACTCACTGATAAAGTAAATACAAAGTAAAGTTCAGAATATCCTCATACTGTTTGGTGTGCAAATGACGTATATCATTAGTATGAAGGTTAAAAGACAAAACTATTAAATTAGAAATCACTATACTACAGTAATTTGTTAAGGGTTAGCAATATAAAATGATAAAAATTGTGACATCAAAAATTGAAAACATAAAGGAAAAATAAAGTATAGAGTTGCTTTTTTGTGATCAAAGATAAGTTGCTACTCCTTAAAGTATTCTATTATAACTATAATGTGACTTTCGTAAGCTTCATGATAATCACAAAGCAAATAACTTTGATACACTGAAAACAAAAAGCAAGAAAACAAATGTACTACTAGAGAAAATCCCCACAAAGAAGATAGTAAGAGAAGAAGAAAGAATCTAAAAAACAACTAGGAAACAATAATATGGTGTAATGAGTCCTTACCTATCAATAATTTCTTTGAATATAAATTAATTAAATTATCCACCCAAAAGATAAGAAATGGCTGAATGGTTTTAATAAACAGGACCTAATTACAGTATAGAAATGGAAAAAGATGTCTCATGCAAATAGAAACTTAAAAAACGAGCAAGAATAGCTAGAATTAAACCAGATAATATATAACTTAAGTCAAATGCTGTAAAAAGAGACAAAGATGGTAATTATATAATTATAAAGGGGCTCATTTAGCAAGATAATATAACAATATACAGTTGTATTAATTATATATATAACATATATATGTTTTATATATATAACTGTATATATATAACAACTGTATATATATATATATAACAACTGTATGTATATTTTATATATATATATATATATCTACACAACTGTGTGTGTATGTGTGTGTGTATTACACTGTTGCAAGCTCACAATCTCTGTGGAGCTTACATTCAATTTCAACTCAGTGTGGCCCACAAAGTATCATGAGAATGGCTCCTTATAACTACATCTGTAATATGGTAATACATACCCATGTGCAAACACATAATTTATTAAGACCTTCCACACTCCATCTTTAACACTCTGTACCCAAAAAAAGAAGGGTACCAAAATATGATACATGAACATGTTTTTCATATCAATGAAATATTAAATTTTTAAAAATATAGCAGTACAGAGGTAAAATTCTAATCATATGGCAAAAATAAGTTCTGCTACTCCTTTCTTAATTTCTAAATTGGCAATTGTGCCAAAACACTCTTTTTCATAGTGTAAACCAGATCTCAGGGGCAGTTCGGTAATGTGTTAAAGTCTGCTATAAGCCTTAGTCCAGTGAGACTTTGGCAAGCCAACACTATTCAAAGCAGTCAAAAATAAAATGTTAAAAAAACAAATAAACAAAAAACAACAAAACTCATTTGTGCTAAGTTAAGAAATAAATTCAAATATTAAAAAAATATAATCTTTAATGCATTTTGGCTTGCCTTGCATTTGCATTTGATTGCTTTAGTTTTTTTGGTAGGTGCTAAAACCACTAAGTCTTTGCTCAAAAGGAAACATCTTGTCTACTAAGTCTGGTTTCTATAATCACAAAAATGGGATGTTCTTGAGACACTGAGCTCCATCTATTACAGGCAAATTTAAAAACTGTGGGGTTAAGAATAAAGTATAATGAATAGACAGACTATCAAGAAATTCAAAAGTTTCTTCTTCTCATGGGAACAGTAAAATCCTGAAAGGTAAATGGCAATCACATCCCCACAGCTATTACAGCGCTTCTGAATAGATAATCATTTCAAACCATTTATTTTCCTGGAAAAGAAATTACAGAGAAAGAACTAAAAATAAAAAACCCAAAGTTTTAACGTCTGCTTCGTTATTTATGTGTTGCTCACAAATACATGAGAGGCAATTTTGAATTTACTGTAGGCACACTTGCTATATTGAATTCTTTATCTGCTAGTTATAGTTGTGGACAAATGAATAAGAAATAGATTCCCCAAGTGAAAAATAAGCCACACAGAAGAATTCAAAACGGACTCCTATTGTGATATTCTGAACTATACTGTAGAGCAAGAAACAACATTGTAGACAGCTGCTTGCTTAGAGCTACTAATGCTGTTTTAAGTAGAAGAAAAAATGCATTTTTTCTCATTTGGGGGTAGATTTATAGTTGATCATGAGTTTCTTCTCTGGTCAATACCTAGAATTTCTTAAGTTTTCTATTTTTTCCTGGTCTGTCAATGCTAAATATTTGACCTCCTAGATACATTTTGAAATTATATTTACTTGTAAATGTCAAGTGGTCCTACAGTAAAGGCTAGCTTGCATTGACAATGTCTTTCTGCACTAAAACTTAGATAGAAGGTTGATGAATTTGTAAATTCACTTTCAGTAATAACTCAATTCATTAAAATTGTTAGAATTCTGAGACTACCAATGTCTAATGCTTGGCTTGGTATATAATAAGCTCAATAAATATTTGTTGAATGATGAATAAGACAACAGATTTGAGCACAAAAAATGAAAATGAATTACATAATTTGTTGTCCCTTGAGAAGCTGATGGACTAATAAGGAATACACAAAATAATAAGATTAGTAAGACATTTCAAAATGTTTTAGAATATTTTAATGAAATATTTTACATGGAAATCAGCATAAAAATTATAAACATAATACCCTAAAGTAAACATAATCTAATATTTAAATTAATAAGTGAGCAGCATTAATGAGAAATAATTCATTATAACATGGAGGTGGAGTGGAGGGATTTGTTTTTGCTTTCGATGGAGTGAGGCCATTATTAGGAGCAGAATACAATATACAAAAGAAGTCATTTTGTATATAAGAATTTATAATAATATATATTATTTTATATATACAAAAACAAGTATATACAAAAGAAGTAATTTTATATTACATAGATATGTGTGTGTGTGTGTGTGTGTGTGTGTGTGTGTGTGTGTGTGTGTGTGTAGTGTTGTATCTATACACATCTGTGGATTGTAAAAGAAAATAAAATTAAAAAATTTAAGACCCTCTAAATCTATTATGCCAAGGGGAAGGTTAAGCTTTAGAGATGAGCCACATACCACGTGTGCAACTTCTGCTTCTTAGATTATAGATTTACTGTCTTCTTCATTGTTCTTGTTCTGTAAATCACTAGGAGAAACTAGAGATCAGACATCTCTCCCCTCAATTCACTGATCCTTGTTATAGATTAACTTCCTTCTTTATAGTCAGGTACCTAACTTAGACCAGATGGTGCTGAAGACCTCATGACTGTTACATCTTCAGTGTTGAATGTTAAATATACCCTTCCCGAAAGAAAAATACAGCCTCAACTAATCAGAACATTGTAACTGTGCATTCAGCCTTATATAGAAAGATGTAAAAATTCTGCCTAGCTTCCTTATACTTTGTCTCTGTAAACAATCCTAAGGTTCTACACTTCAGAACACTGACTTCAAGTCTTCGGAATCTGTGTTTCCCGGATGTTTGTCTTCAAACTTTGTGCTTGAATAAAGTCTCTTTAAACTAGATTCTAACCCTTTTTTATTATTTTAAGTTGACCTTATTTGTAATTGCAACATATTCAACACCATCTCTCTTACATGTGCATATTTTTAAAAAATATTTTATTGCATTTTCGGTTTTGGGGTATACATGAAGAACATGCAGGATAGTTGCATAGGTACATACATGACAATGTGGTTTGCTGCCTTCCTCCCCATCACCTGTATCTGGCATTTCTCCCCATGTTATCCCTCCCCAAGTCCCCACCACCTGCTTTCCCTCCCCTAGTTCCCCCCAACAGACCTCAGTGTGTGATGCTCCCCTCCCTGTGTCCATGTGTTCTCATTGTTCAATATCAGCCTATGAGTGAGAACATGTGGTGTTCAATTTCCTGTTCTTCTGTCTGTTTGCTGAGAATGATGGTTTCCAGGTTCATTCATGTCCCTACAAAGGACACAAACTCATCGTTTTTTTACTGCTGCTTAGTATTCCATGGTGTCTATGTGCCACATTTTCCCTGTCCAGTCTATCATCGATGGACATTTGGGTTGGTTCCAAGTCTTTGCTATTGTAAACAATGCTGCAATGAACATTTGTGTGCATGTGTCCTTATAGTAGAACAATTTATAATCCTTTGGATATATACCCAGTAATTAGATTGCTGGGTCAAATGGAATTTCTATTTCTAGGTCCTTGAGGAATCACCACACTGTCTTCCACAATGGTTGAACTAGTTTACACTCCCACCAACAGTATAAAAGTGTTCCTATTTCTCCACATCCTCTCCAGTATCTGCTGTCTTTGGATTTTTTAATGATTGCCATTCTAACTGGCATGAGATGGTATCTCAATGTAGTTTTGATTTGCATTTCTCTAATGACCAGTGATGATGAGCATTTCCTCGTAAGTTTCTTTGCCTCATATGTGTCTTCTTTTGAAAAGTGTCTGTTCATATCCTTTGCCCACTTTTGAAAGCAGTTGTTCGTTTTTTTCTTGTAAATCTGTTTTAGTTATTTGTAGATTCTGGATAGTAGCCCTTTGTCAGATAGGTAGATTTCAAAAAATTTTTCCCATTCTGTTGGTTGCTCGTTCACTCTAATGATTGCTTGCTGTGCAGAAGCTCTGGAGTTTAATTAGATCCCATTTGTCTATTTTGGTTTCAACAAAGTCTCAGGATAGAAAATCAAAGTGCAAAAATCACAAGCATTCCTATACACCAATAACAGCCTTAGAGAAAGCCAAATCAAGAATGAATTGCCATTCACAATTGCTGCAAAGAGAATAAAATACCCAGGAATATAACTAACAAAGGATGTAAAGGACCTCTTCAAGGAGAACTACAAAGCAATGCTCAACGAAATAAGAGAGGACACAAACAGATGGAGAAACATTCCATGCTCAGGGTTAGGATGCATCAATATCATGAAAATGGCCATATTGCCCAAAATAATTTATAGATTCAATACTATCCCCATCAAGCTACCTCACAGAACTGGAAAAAACCACCTTAAACTTCATATGGAACCAAAAGAGAGCCTTCATAGCCAAGTCAATTCTAAGCAAAAAGAACAAAGCTAGAGGCATCACACTACCTGACTTCAAACTATACTACAAGGCTACAGTAATTAAAACAGCATGGTACTGGTACCAAAACAGAGATATAGACCAATGGAACAGAACAGAGGCCTCGGAGGCAATACAACATATCTACAACCATCTGACCTTTGACAAACCTGACACAAACAAACAATGGGGAAAGGATTCCCTGTTTAATAAATGGTGTTGGGAAAACTGGCTAGCCATGTGCAGAAAGCTGAAACTGGACCCCTTCCTGACACCTTACACTAAAATTAACTCCAGGTGGATTAAAGACTTAAACATAAGACTTAACACCATAAAAACCCTAGAAGAAAATCTAGGCAAAACCATTCAGAACATAGGCATAGGCAAGGACTTCATGACTAAAACACCGAAAGCATTGGCAACTAAAGCCAAAATAGACAAACGTGCATTTTTTATAAAATACAAGTAAGAGCAAGAGCCAATGGAAGTTCCCACGGCAGGTGTCAGGTACTTTACTACCAATTTTTGCACCCTTGTTGTAGCCACTTTTTATAAACTAAAATAAACTATATAAACTCAGGCAAATGCAGCTGTGAGAAAAGCACTACCCATAACAAGGTTTCCTCTTCTTAATAGAAATAAAGAAATTCCGGAGTTAACTCTTGTGAGAGCAACTTAAACTTTAAAATATTCATTATTGGCCAGGTGTGGTGGCTCACGCCTGTAATCCTAGCACTTTGGGAGACCGAGGTGGGCAGATCACCTGAAGTCAGGAGTTCGAGACCAACCTGACCAACATGGAGAAACCCCCAACTCTGCTAAAAATACAAAATTAGCTGGGTGTGGTGGCTCATGCCTGTAATCCCACCTACTTGGGAGGCTGAGGCAGAAGAATCTCTTGAACCCAGGAGGCAGAGGTTGTGCTGAGCTGAGATCATGCCATTGCACTCCAGCCTGGGCAACAAGAGTAAAACTCTGTCAAACAACAACAACAACAACAAAATTCTTCATTTTGAAAGGGTACAAGTATTAACAGTTGGTTTTCACTTTTTAAATCCCTTGATATGACGACATTCTTTGGGGTATTCCTACACACTATTTTCAAAGAAATTAAATGAAGCTTTTATTGATCTTACAAAACTGCCATAAACATCCTAGAACTCATGTTCATGAACACATTTTACTTTATTTTAAATTTAAAGGAGTTTAATTAATCAATTAAAGATTTGTGAATCAGGCAGCCTCCAGAATCACAGCAGGTTCACAGGACTCCAGTACAGCCACATGGTGGAAGATTTATAGACCAAAAAGGGAAGTGACCTACAGAAATTTGAAGTCAGGTATGAAAGTAACTGGATTAGTTACAGTTCAGTGTCTGCCCTCCTTGAACACAATTTGAACACTCAGCAGTCTATTGGTGGTTGAAGTATGGCTGCTGGGATTGGCCAAGACTCAGATATAGTTAAAGGCAGATATCCCTAAATTAGGTTTTCAATCTTGTCTACATATTAAGTTAGGTTATGGTTTATCCACAAGGACTCAAACATAGAAATAGGGAGGACTTCTTAGGACATAGTTCTCTTTTACAATTCTATGCTTTTGGTCATTTTCTCAATTTTGAGAGACTGACCAAAAAGTTAGTCATTGATGTCACTATCACCAACATAAATGTACTTATTTGGTCTTGAAACACAAGGGACAACTCGCAGAACAGTGGGTTTTCCAAGGTGGGAATGAGGACTGAGTAGAGGGCACCTCCTTATACTGAAACATCCCTTTTGCAGGAGAAAAACAAAACTTCCTCTGTTCTAGTATCTATGTATTTCCTTAAAGTCTTAGTTTGATTATGTCATATTTAGCATGAGTGACTCAATTTTTGTGCAGTTTGGTCTATTGGTGCCTAGTGCATGAGCTCTGTCCAAACAATAGCCGCCCATGATTGTGTTTAAAAAATTCCTCCTTGGCGGGGTGAGGGGCTCACGCCTGTAATCCCAGCAACTTTGGAGGCCAAGGCAGGTGGATCACCTGAGGTCAAGAGATTGAAGCCATCCTGGCCAGCATGGTGAAACCCCATCTCTACTAAAAATACAAAAATCAGCTGGGCATGGTGGCATGTGCCTGTAGTCCCAGCTACTCACAAGGCTGAAGCAGGAGAATTGCTTGAACCAGGGAGGCGGAGGTTGCAGTGAGCCGAGATTGCACCACTGCACTCCAAACTGGCGACACAGCAGGACTCTGCCACAAAAATAAATAAATACATCCCCCCTTTTGGCCAGGTTCTCGCTTAGGTGACAGTGTGACCGAAACTTAGGGCTTTAGTGACGCTCTCAGTGACCATCATTTTGGGTTTTTGATCTCAGCATGTCATTCATAGGTTACGGTGCCCTCATGGTTGTATATTCCTTTCAACTCTCACCATTCCTGTTGAAGAGAGACTACTTGATGTCCTGGAGATGGCTGCATGCAAACATTTAAAACCTTGGACAAAATGAAAAGCACACCAGGGAGACTTCTATTATGACTATTGGGAGGATAACACCAAGAGTTTAAAATATGGTCCCTACCCAAGGTCTCCATTAACCAAACCACTTAAAATCAAATAGATCAAAGTACGAGCTAGATAAAGAGGTTACTCGTTTGATTAACTAGTCTTTTCGTTAATCCCCTGCAACCGAGTATCTGTAATACCCGATGCACTCTCCACAGGACGTTAGTGCCAGCAGCTGCACAGATACTCCTGTTTAGCCAGTCAGTAATCTAGAGCAATTCAATTATTTAGCGTAACATTCACAAGAAAATTTAGTCTGGTATGTAACTATAGCCTTTACAGTAGAATTTGCTATAGAGCCTATTGTGAGGGATACATTTCTAAACATTGCTTTTTTTTTTACTCTAAACTATGGAAAAAGCACCTACCAAATGATGTCCTTCTAGAAGAATGAAGGTCTCCTGGAAATGTTCTCTTTAACCCATGATGTGAGTTAAAGGGAATGAACCAACGTTCTGTTTCTCACTGATTATGAGGCAACATATGTATCATTTAAGTTTCTCACCTACCCTGGGCCTTCATCTTTTATCTATCAAAGTATAAGATTATCCATGTATGAGGCTGGCTGCAAAATTTTTCACAAATAAAAGTATACCCAATAAGTGCACACAGCAGACTCCTTTTCATTTCTACTGTTCACAGAGGAATAAACAAGGGAAAAAATTACTCAAAGATAAGAGTCTCGAGATAGTAGAGAAGTCTTGATTCACGATCTTGGGAAAAGCTGTTCACCTAAAGCCCACATCCTCTTCTAAGGAGAAAGTTCCCTGGTTAGCTTTACCTTAAAGGTTCCAGTGGGTGTATGGTTCCAAGAATGTGGAGAGACCCTCCTCAGTTGTGAGACTGAACACACGCTCGTGAACATATTTTAAAAGTAAAGTTTCTTAAATGTTTTCATCATTGATGTCACAATGGCAAATGGACTATTTAATCTATTGATTCTGATAAACTTTTCTCTGAATTCGTCAAATTTTAGGAAGACAGTGATCATGAAGGGTCATGGTCTCTGTTTATGTGGCATTGTTTGGTCCAAAGCGCTGTGATCTCTGATGTCACAGTATCTATCCTTATCCAATAAGAGCCAGAGCCTGGAAATAATTAATTATATATTTAATACAAGTCCTCTCTCCCCAGCATTTGGTCATCAGTCAGTAAAAATAATTTCTGCCACTGGGGAGCTTAAAATAGTATAAAAATAGCATTGTCCTTTTTTTTTCTTTTCAAAATTATAAAAGTGAATATATGTCCGTTGTTGAAAATTTGAATTGAACAAATCTTATCATTAAAACAAAATAATCTACTAACACACTACCCAGAACTACCAATATTAAAATTCTGATATAGAAACATATTCATATCCACACTGCTTAGACAATCATACAAATCAATTTTATGCAAGACTGTTTAGAGAAACATTAGTAAGTAAAGATGAATTTAAATGCTAACAACAGGGATTTTATTACAAAATTTATGGCAAAACAATACAGTTGAATATTATTCACCCATTAGAAATGGTGGGAACTTATATACATTTTGTGTTTACATTGGTCATTATTTAACAAAGCATCTACGACTTTTGTTTAGCCTCCCACAGTCTATGCAATGACAAAGAGGAATGTCAGGAGTAGCCAGCCCAGGCAGTGAAGGGTCCAGGTAGAAACAGGAGGAGGAGGGCTACAGGAAGGATATTTTAGAAGGAAAATTATATGTATATATACACACATACTATGTAACTCTCTCTCTATATATACATATATACATACATACTATAACTATATATACATATACATACACATACACTGTCTCTCTCTCTCTATATATATATAGAGAGAAATGGATATAAATACAGGTGTACCCTGAGTATTCCATTTACAATTGTGAAATTCTCTGAAAAAGGTGCTGAAGACATACAAACATGCATACACACACACACACACACACACACACACACACGCAGACACACACAAACACACAGAGAGAGAGAGAGAGAGAGAAAGAGAAAGAGAGATACTGAACTTATGACTTACTTGATAAATTTGATTAAACTGAAAGAGACTTTAAACTTTGTTGATAAGTTTAGGGAAAAATTAAAAATAGTTACTAAATAGAAAACTAAACAAATAAAAAATCAGATAAATATTAATTCCATGAAGAGTAACAGTATTTTTATAAAGAAAATGTAATGATTCCCTAAACCATGTGGCTCAGATGTAAAATTAAATTGTCAAATTCACAGATTATAAACATTTGACATATTTAAGTGTTTTGTGGTAAGAGGCTATCAAAGGAAGCCAAGGAAAAAATATTTTAAACTGAAAAAAACAAGAAAACACAAATAGTCAATTTTTTATAAATATCGCTACATTCATTAAACACACATTCATATACACACAAAGTTAAAGTGCAAGTGATTGCTTCCAGACTGGTGATCAGGGTTAGGACCAAGTAAAGTAATGATGTAATTAGTTGTAGATATTTTAAAACAATTTCTTTTTAAAAATCATACAAATGTGCTACCTTAATGAAAAAAGGCAGTGCATGTATGCTACTACTCCAGGTGTAATATTGTATATCTTTATACAAATTAACAAATTATATATTGTATTTATACACAAAAAGATTTTACAGTATGTTTTAAAGGTAATCTGTTAGATACCATTTTTACCTACAAAATAAGTTTTTCAAGGGAAATATTACATATATATTTTTTAATTCTGGAGAAACTGAAGACTCTTTTAACTGGATTTACTTAATCATAGCTACATTATGAGGTCATGGTCAAAGATTCATTGCCACAGGATGGTAAGCAAAATCAGCTTCTTTCAGCAAATACAGTTTTCAGCTTTAAGAGACTAAAAAACAGTTTTCTACAATACATTTTAAGAAATGTGAAATCTTTCCCAGTTTCAAGGTTATAACTCATCAGTTCTTGAAACTTAAAATACACATCTAAGTCTTACAGAAGCACTCTTTGTCCTTCCCTGTAAACAGGTTTATAAAATAAAAGTTTTGATGACATAAAAAAGAGAAAGACTGTTGGGATTTTACTGTAAGTGGTCTGCCAAGATTGCTTCTTTATCTCATTAAGCAAAGACCCAGGACTAACCAGAGCACTTCTGTCAACATTCTTTTTGCTGAAAGTTTCTCTCAAGGATTTCTCCTTGTTAGTGGAAACATGTGGCTTCTGGGTTCAAGAATAATTTTCAAGGCTTAATCAAAGTTATTTGTGTTTTCTTATTTTATTTCCATATCCATTGAGCAATAGAAACTCTAAAATGTATCACATTTTTGATAATGTATTTATCTTCAATAAAAGTGACTTGCATATTTTTGGCTTCTATACAGATAAACTACTTCTTTCTTTTGTTTTGTTTTAATATTTATATTTGGGTGAAATTTAATTCATAGACTTTATATCATTTCTACAGTAACAAAAGCCATTTAAATGTTTTGATTGTTTTATCAGATAAAATTCAAAAGGTAAAAAATATTTCAGAGAGCACAAGCCTGGGTAATAGACTGAGTACTAAAATTGTGGAAGGAAGACCTCCCAGAACTCATTCATTCATTCCACAAATGTTGATTGAGGATCTGTATTTGTCAGGCATCGTGATAAGTACACAAAAAGCTTAATACCTAGGAATTAATACCTAATTCATAGAAAAGTTTAAAATGTTCCAATTCAGACATAAACTCAGTTGGAATTATAATCAAATAGTAAATTTTTCTACACAAAATAATGACAGCTAAAAACAGACTGAAGAAGAATACTGCTAGAGGTGAACAGAATCTTTTTTAGGAAAGTAAAAATTGTTATATTGTCAATAAATACACACACACACACACACACACACAGCTGAGATTGGTTTTATATTAAACCAATTTGAAATGGACTAATTAGAAACATGAGAATCCATGGTTAGTTATGTAACAATAAAATATTCTGAAAGATTGGTTAGCTACCAGCTAAAGAATTGTAATCTAATGGCCACGTATCAGAATCAGCTACTATAAGCATTTGAATATTATTATCTCCAATCAAGGCTAGAGGCTTAATAAATAACATAAGCATTCTTTCAAATGGAATAGTAAAATGGCTGGTCTTCTGGTTTGGACAAGATAGAAGTGCCATGCAATTGCTCCTGCCCATAAGAATAAAGTACACTCAGACATCTAGAGAACTCAATAACTTATAGCCCTTTGGATTGTCACCTTAACCTTGATTCAATTAACAAATGAATTGGCCATGTGTTCAGAAGCTTACTTGGAGATTTTGTATGTGCCCTGATTTTGACCAAAAGATTAGCTGAATGTTGCTGCTACATATTATAAATTATGTCTCAATTAAACATTCAAGGTATTATCAGAGCATCAAAAAGAACAGGATCTAGAATTTAACAGAATTTAGAGAGTGGTATGACACTTGCTATGCCTGCTTTTATTGTTATTTGGTCTAAGATTAATTTTCTTTGTGACAGACTATATAACAAGGACAGTTAGCATCCCTGCCTTCTTTAACTACTGGATCTTACCATCTTACTAATGATCAAATTAACAACATGATTAACATAACAACATATTAACGAATGATCAATTTAACGTAGGTAAATTCATAACAATAAATCATTTGACTTTTTCGATGTTTCTACTACCTTTTTGTCACCTTGCTTTTCTTAATAATGTTCAACATTGATTTTTAATGAAAGTAAATTCATTCTCATGCTTAACTTTGATAATATATATTTATTGAAGCTCATTTTGATACTTACTTGCTCTGAAAGCCAGAAATAGAGGTGCTATTTATAAATGTGAGAAGAAAATTACAAGTAATTTATCTTTGCATTGCTTCAACAGTAGATGTACTCATTATTTTCAGAAAAAAAATATAAGAGAACTCAATATGGGTGCATATAGTATTATATTCTCTGTTTAAAACAGACAAATTTTAAATGAGTCAGCAATATCTACTTATATTAGAACTTAAACTATCCAAAAAGTGGTGTGAGAGCCCGATCCATAGCAATTCTTATGATTTTTGAAGGTCCAGGAAAATAAGAACATGGCATATTAATCAGCAAACATATATCTTTAATTTTTTGGCATGACATTCTATTGCTACATAGAATCACAATTCTTGACATGCTAATATTTTCCTTCAGTGCTCTGGGTTGAAACTCTTTTTGAAACAAAAGAATCATAAAATAATTTGCATTGATGAGCTTTAAAATAGCTTAAGCACAAATACAAAAAAATTAAAAACTGAACAAACAAAAACCCTTCAGATCTTTAAATGATAACTATAAGAGTAGTATAATTTTTTCAAATAGTTGTGTCAGGTCAAATAGGTAAGATAATCTGACTTTCCACTCTTATGAGTACAGAGAGATATACTTATCTCATTATTCCTCTACTTATCACCTTACATTTTTATCTTTAATAACAGTGGCTGCCCTCAAAGGTCTTTAAAGAAAACTCTGATGACATCTCCAAGAAGTTTCTTCTGCTGACTTCCCAAGGAAATTAAACTCTGGCTGCTGAATGTCTCACATTGACTAATTGTTATGAACATTATAAATCTACCATAGATCACTGAGTACTTTTATTATTCCTAAAACACAAAGGGGAAACTGAACTTGACAAGATTAAGCAACTTGTCCCAGATCACCAAGCCAAAAGAGTGAAGGTTGGAATTTGAGCACTGGTCTGCATGATTTTTCTAGACCCTTCTACATCAGCTATGCTGTCTTAAAAAGTGACTGAAAACATTTTTCTCTTATGTTGTCAAGCATGCAATCCCATGATCTTTGCTCTAGCAATACCTTTAAGAAATAAAAATCTTACATGCTCATCTTTTTTTTCATTCATTTAACATGGAGTAAAAAGTATTAGATATATTTTAATGAGTTATCTTAATGTGGTGCTCTAAGTAACAGAAACTAACAGTTAACATGTTCTAGTCACTGTGTTAAATGCTGCACCTTATTTTTATTTTCAAAAAGAAACCCTATAGTTCTATTATTACTTCTAATATACAAATGAAAAATTAGAATCAGAGGAATTAAGTAACATTTTTACAATCACAGAACCAATATGTGGCACATGAAAGTTGAATCCTGTTTTTCTAACTTTAGAATTCTCACTATACACCACAATTTCATACTGCCTCTCTTCAATTCTCACCTATTCATAGGCCTGTAGGATGTTTATCATTATGTTTTCTTCTTTAATTTTTATTTTAAAACATTGATTGATTAACCTCCCAAACAACCATATATAGTGATATAAGAATATAGGTGATCACTCAAATGACATATTGGTACTTAGGTTATCACTATGTTCAAAAAATGGGAAACTTTTTATATTGTATATGAATCAACTAACTGCAAAGGCTTAGAATTACTATGCAAGTTTGATACAATTTATACAACGTCACTAAAAGCAAAATCAATTTGGTCTTAAGAAAAAAATTGAAAAGGCTGAAAGTGGTAAGTGGTTTTTTTCCCTTTATGAAGTTTTCTTTGTCCATAGTGTATAACAGGTGAAGGAATTATGGGGGGGGGAGGATGTACATTTAATATATCTCAGTATTATCTTTAAGTTTAAACAGATGTATTTATATATATATATAATATATATATATATATCTGTGTATGATTTAAAAATAATTGTGCATGTCATATAAACAGAATACTGGCATTATTACTGGGTGAGTTTGATATGATATCTATCATTCTTAAAGGATACAATGAGATGAAATTTTCTCTTATGGATGTCAGTGGCATCCATGGGAGGAAGGCTGATGTTTTTCTTGACTCCATTTATCTAGCTTCTGTCACTGTTTCTTCTGCTAGATTCAAGGTTGTCTAGGACCTAGAATGACCTTCTACATTAGCAGAAACTTCACAGAAGCTTCTTTGAGGCACAGTACCATGTCTTTGTGTTCAGTTTCCGTTTGCTACCTGATTCCATTATTTCCCACCCCTGCTTTCCTTAGGAGACTCAAGCCATGTAATATGGTTTGGCTGTTTCCCCACCCAAGTCTCACCTTGAACTGCAATAATCCCCACATGTCAAATGTGGGGGGTAGCTAAGTGGAGATAATTGAGTCATCACTATAAGAACTACAAAAGGGAGCTCTAAATCTTGAAACAAATCCTTGAAATACACCAAAATAGAATCTCCCATAAAATAACACCACAATAAAAATAAACAAACATATTCAGGAAACAAATAGCATGATGAATAAAATCGTACCTCACCTCTCAAAACTAATGTTGAATGATAATTACCTAAATGCTCAAAGATACAGAATGGCAGAATGAATAAGAATTCACCAACCAAGAATCTGCTGTCCAAGAGACTCACCTGACACATACAAACTTACATAAACTTAAGATAAAAGGGTGGAAAAAATATTTCACACAAAGGAAAAACAAAAGAGAGCTGGGGTATCTATTATTATATCAGGGAAAACAAATTTTAAAGCAACAGTAGTTTAAAAAGATGTATTAGTCCACTTTTAAACTGTTGATAGAGACATACCAGAGACTGGGTGATTTAGAAAGAAAAGAGATTCAATTGACTAACATTTCCACATGGCTGGAGAGCCCTCACAATCATGGTAAAAGGCAAGGAGGTGCAAAGTCATGTCTTACATGGATGGCAGCAGGCAGAGAGAGAAATTGTGCAGGAAAACTCCCCTTTATAAAACCATCAGATTTTGTGAGACTTATTCACTATCATGAGTATAGAACAGGAAAGATCAACCCCGTTATTCCATTACCTCTGACCAGGTCCCTCCTACAACATGTGGGAATTGTGGAAGCTACAATTCAAGATGAGATTTCAGTGGGGATACAGCCAACCCATATCAAAAGACACAGAGGAACATTAAATAATGATAAAAGCACTAGTACAACAGGAAAATATCATAATACTAAATATATATGCATCTAACACTGGAACTCCTATATTTATAAAACTATTACTTACTAGACCTAAGAAATGAGATTGACAGCAACACAATAATAGTGGAGAACTTCAGTACTCCACTGACAGCAATAGACACGTTATCAAGACAGAAAGTCAACAGAGAAACAATAAACCTAAACTATATCCTAGAACAAATGGATTTAACAGACATTTACAGAAAATTCTAACCAACAACTGCAGAATATACACTCTCTTCATCAGCTCATGGAACAGTCTCTAAGATAGACCATCTGAGAGGCCACAAAACAAATGGAAAAGATACAGCAAAGGCAGTGCCAAGAGGAAAGTTCTCAGCCTTAAATGTCTACATCAAAAAGTCTGAAAGACACAAATATACTATCTAAGGTCACACTTCAAGGAGCTAGAGAAATAACAATAAACTAAACCCAAAGTCAGCAGAAGAAATAACCAAGATCAGAGCAGAACTAAATGAAATTGAAATGAACAAACAAAAAAATACAAAAGAGAAATGAAAGAAAAAGCTGGTTCTTTGAAAAGATAAGTGAAACTGATAGACTATTAGCAAGATTAACCAAAAAGAAGAAGAGAAAAGATCCAAATAAGTTCAGTTAGAAATGAAACAAGAGATATTACAACTGGTACCACAGAAATACAAAAGATCATTCCTGGCTACTATGAACACTTTTACATGCATAAACTAGAAAACCTAGAGGAGATGGAATTCCTGGAAATAAAATTCCTGAAAATATACAATGCTCCTAGATTAAACCAGGAAGAAACAGAAACTCCGAACAAACCAATAATAAGCAACAAGATTGAAATGGTAATTAAAAAGTTAGCAACAACAAAAAAAGTACAGGACCAGATATGTTAACAGTTAAATTCTAACAGACATTTAAAGAATAATTGGTACCAATCTTATTGTTAATATTTTAAGAGACAGAAAATGAGAGAATACTCTCTAAATCATTGTTTGAATCCAGTATCAACCTAATACCAACACCAGCAAAGGACATAACAAAAAAGAAAACTACAGACCAATCTCTCTAATGAACACAGATGCAAAAAATTCTCAACAAAATACGAACTAACCAAGTCCAACAGTGTATCAAAAAGATAATCCACCATGATTGAGTCTCATACCAAGGATGCAGGGATGGCTTAACATCCATAAGTCAATAAGTGTGATACACCCAAAACCACATACATCTCAATAGACGTAGAAAAAACATCTGACAAAAATCCAGCATCCCTTTATGATTAAAATCCTCAGCAAAATGGGAATAGAAGGAACATACTTTAAGGTAATAAAAGCCCTGTATGACAAACCCACAGCCAATATTACACTGAATGGATAGAAGTTGAAAACACTCATCCAGAGAACTAGAAAAAGACAAGGATGCCCACTTTCTCCACTTCTATTCAACATAGTGCTGGAAGTCCTAGCCAGAGCGATCAGACAAGAGAAAGAAATAAGGGTATCTAAATCAGTAAAGAGGAAGTCAAACTGTCAGTTTGCTGATTATATAAGCCTATACCTAGGAAACCCTAAAGATTCATACAAAAAGCTTCTAGAACTGGTAAATGAATTCAGCAAAGTTTTAGGATACAAAATTATAATACACAAATCAGTAGCTCTGCTATACATCAAAAGTGATGAAGCTGAGACTTAAATGAAGAACTCAACCTCTTTCACTATGGCTGCAAAACAAACAAACAAACAAAACTTAGGAATTTACTTAACCAAGGAGATGAAAGAACTACAAAACATTGCTGAAAGAAATCACAGATGACACAAACAAATGGAAATACATCCCATGCTCATTCATGGGTAGAGTTAATATTGTGAAAATGACCACACTGCCAAAAGCAATCTACAAATTCAATGCAATTCCTATCAAAATACCACCATCATTCTTCATATAAATAGTAAAAAAACAATTCTAAAATTCATATAGCATCAAAAAAGAACCTGCATAACCAAAGCGAGATTAAGTGAAAAGAACAAATCTGGAGGTATTACATTACCCTACTTCAAACTATACTATAAGGCCATAGTCACCAAAACAGTATGGTAGTGGTATAAAAACAGTCATGTAGACCAATGTAACAGAATAGAGAACCCATAAATAAAGCCAAATACTTAAACAGTCAATTGATCTTTGATAAAGGAAACAAAAACATATAGTGGGGAAAGGGCACCTTATGGAACAAACAGTGCTGAGTTCATTGACAAACCACATGTAGAAGAATGAAACTGGATCCTCATCTCCCATCTTACACAAAAATTAACTCAGTATAAATCAAAAACTTAAATCTAAGTCTTCAAACTATAAAAATTTTAGAAGATAACATTGGAAAAATCCTTCTAGACATTGGCGTAGGCAAAGACTTCATGGTCGAGAAGGCAAAAGTAAACACAAGAAAAACAAAGATAAATAGATGGAACTTAAATACACTAAAAAGCTTCTGCACAGCAAAAGAAATATTAAGCAGAGTGAACAGACAACCAAAAAGTGGGAGAAAATCTTTTTAATCTATAAATCAGACAAAGAACTAATATCAGGAATCTACAGTGACTGAAACAAATCAGCTAGAAAAAAACAAACCATCCCATCAAAAAGTGGGCTAAGGGCATGAATACACAATTCTCAAAGAAAGCTATACAGATGGCAAACAAATATATGAAAAAATGCTCAACATCACTAATGATCAGGGAAATGTAAATCAAAACCACAATGTGATACCATGTTACTCTTGAAAAAATGACCATAATAAAAAAATAAATAGGCTGAGTGTGGTGGTTCACACCTGTAATCCCAGCACTTTGGGAGGCCAAGGTGGGCGGATCATGAGGTCAAGAGATCGAGACCATCCTGGCCAACATGGTGAAACCCTGCCTCTACCAAAAATACAAAAATTAGCCAGGCACAGTGATGCGTGCCTGTAGTCCCAGCTACTCAGGAGGCTGAGGCAGGAGAATTGCTTAAAACCGGAAAACAGAAGTTGCAGTGAGCCAGGATCGCACCACTGCACTCCCACCTGGCAATAGCATGAGACTCTGTCTCAAAAAAAGAAAAATAAGTAAATAAAATAAAATAAACAATAGATGTTGGTGTAGATATGGTGAAAAGGGAACACTTTTACACTGCTGTTCGGAATTAAAATTAGGACAACCACTATAAAAAACATTTTTAAAATTCCTTAAAGAACTAAAAGTAGAACCACCATTTGATCTTGTAATCCTGCCCTGGGTACCTACCCAGAGGGAAAAAAAAAATCATTATACAAAAAAGATACTTGCACACACGTTTATAGCAGCACAATTCACAATTGCAAAAATAGGGAACCAGCCCAAATGACCACCCATACAAGAGTAGATAAGGAAAATCTCAGCCATAAAACAGAATAAAATAATGGCATTCATAGCAACCTGGATGAAGTTGGAGATCATTATTCTAAGTGAAATAACTCAGGAATGGAAAACCAAACATCTTATGTTCTCACTCATAAGTAGGAGCTAAGCTATGAGAATGCAAAGGCATAGGAATGTTACAAGAAATGCTGGGGTCTCAGGGGAAGGAGTAGGAGGGTGGTAAGGAATAAAAGATTACACATTGAGTACAGTGTACAGTGCTCAGGTGCACCAGGATCTCAGAAATCACCACTAAAGAACTTATCCCTATCACCAAAGACCACCTGTTCCCCAAAAACCTATTGAAAATAAAAAGAATCCATATGTTGATACCCTACTTATCTATGTGATGCAATTAGGAGAGGGGCCTTTGGCGGGTAATTGGGATTAGATGAAGTCATGGGAGTAGGGCCTTCACATATGGGATTAAGGCCTGAGAATCCCAAGAAAGCTTGCTTCTTTGTGCTCTGTGCCATGTGAGGATACAACAAGAAGTTGGCAGTCTCCTTGCCAAAAGAGGGTCACCCCCAAAAACCCAACCAGGCTGGCATCCTGGTCTTAGACTTCTCAGCCTCAAGAACTGTGAGAAATAAATTACTGCCATTTGTAAGCCACTCAGTCTATGATAATTTGTTATAGCAGCCTGAAATAACAAACTCACTTTCTCTTCTCTGTCTAAAAATCTTCATCAAACTTTTTCACCTTCTAGGACCTACAGGAAAATCACAAACTTCTTAGCTTGGCATTCCAATGCCTTCTCTGAATAAAGAAGGTACCAAATTTGCAGCCTCATCTTCTTCCCATCCTAGCTGCTTCCTTACAGGTACAATGCACTCCAGTGAATCTGGCCAGCAACTAGTACCTAGGGAATCCTACATTTTCCCTCTGCACTTCTGAAAAGTATCCCTGCTCATTTTTGCCTTCTGAAAGCATAAGTAACTTTCAAGGTTCAGGCCCTCTTTCTCTATGAAACTTTACTGATTTATCTAACCCAGTATCTTAGACACCACTTAAACTTCTCTTATGAAAGGTCATAAACTCTATTGTGACCAATAATAAAGAAGCCAATAATTTTCCTGAAGACATCAAGTACATATAACATGAAATTATGAAATCAATAATTGAAGGGAGCAAACAAAATGTTTACTTGTTGTGTCATATATGAATATATCAAACGCTACTGCAACAGGTTGAAATAAAGGATGTTAAAATGACCAAAAGAATGAAGCAGCAATAATATTCTAAAAGAAAAGTCATTAACACAGTAATTGGCTTAGGGAAGATATTCAACAATGTTATTTTATGTTATTTTCATTCCCACAGTCAAATAAATAGTACTAAAGTCTTTATTTTTCCCAGTCTAAAAAAATAATGTTTGAAAAATAAGAAAATTATGCCACGAATGGGAAAGTGAATATACATTTTATCACTAAATTATGAGATTAGAATCAGGACTCTTTCTTCAGGTTTAAAGGTTATATTACAAATAAAACATGGTCTTAGTACTAAAGATATTTCAGTATAATTTGATGTTACCTCTAGGATAGTACCAAAAGATTAATTTTAAACAGTGTCACCCTGAGGCCCTGCTAAACTTTCATTACTTGAGAGCTAACATAGCATTTTCCACAAAATTATATTTATCTTTTTTCTTATTATAAATAAAAAATATAATTTCCAAATATTAGATACATGTAAACACTGATATACAACTTTATTAGTATGCATGTTTGGGAAAAATAAGGGAACCGGCTTAACTTAATAGGTGTGAAGGCAACAGAATTACATTCGCCAAAGTACTGTGGTTACATCTATTTTTAATGCTTTAGAAGCACCTGTCAGCAAGAACATCTGCATTCTAATAGTCTATTTTAAGGAAATTTAAATCATCCTTATGCTGACAAATACAGCCATATTCCAAATATGTGCATCTCATAAAAGCTAATACATATTCAATGACTCATTAAAATCAAACATTTA
The DNA here is from genome assembly GCA_004027715.1 of Plecturocebus donacophilus. NCBI lineage: Eukaryota > Metazoa > Chordata > Mammalia > Primates > Pitheciidae > Plecturocebus > Plecturocebus donacophilus. The sequence goes on along the minus strand of PVKP010005227.1, from coordinate 46,550 downwards.
AAAAACATCATGATTCAGGACCCAATACATACTTTTAAAATAACATTTCTTAATGAAAGGATTGTATACTGTACCACATGCAAATATTTATTTCATTTAATAATGATGATCACTATAAAAATGCCTCTTAATCAAAGCAAAGAAATCATTATACCATGTGTTTTGGCACAATTATTTATTCCTCTCTATTAAATTCTATGTGTGTTTGAGATACTTGAAAATTACCATGTATTATACATAATGGTTATAATGTTCTTGAAGACTGTAAACCAAGTTTTATTGTATTAAGTTAAAAATTGTTGTAATTTTCATTCTCCTAATACAGTAACACCCACTGGCTTATCACTCATTGCCCACGGAGTTCCTATGCATTAGAAGGAGGGCAAATGACAGCTACAAAGTAGAGTTGTCTGACTGCCACGTTAGACTTCTTTGAGTCTCTGAATGAAAAAGGCTTGGGGAAAGCTAGTCTTTGTGGAAGATCAAAATATATTCTAAATTCTATACACTTTCTTTATAAATCAAGAGCTAGACTCAGTCAACTCTGATCAAAGAATTTTACTCCAAACTTCTGCTGGAACCAACTCATAAGAGGATGAAAGGGAAGGTCCTTTCAAATAGGAAGAGAAAGTAGAAAGAATTCTATATCAAGTAAATTATAGGTGAGAAAATGAGAATGTGGATAAAACGAGAGTCCCTAAGAGGACAGATTCTCAGTTCCCTGAATCTCAGGCAGAAAGTTGTGGTAGGTGAAGGAAAAATTATAAAACTCTTGATGAAATCCTCACATCCTTCGAAGGCTAAGGAAGCATCCGAGATTTTCTAGGCCAGAGGCAATTTCCACCCCCCACATTCTGGGGAACTTTTGATATGTTCAGGAAAAATTTTTGATTGTCATAATGTGAGTAGAAGTGTTGGGGTAAGCATTGTTACTGGTATCTGGCATCTACTAGGCCTATGGGAAGAATGCAGCTAAGCAGCAATGCAGAGGACCATCTCCCACTACAAGGAATTATCTGTTCCCAAAAGTCAGTAGAGCTGAGGTTGAGAAACACTAGGCTGGTGTTCTACTTGTTTGCCACATCCAATATGGGGCAGTAAGGAATAAGGGCAAAGGGAGGTTTCCAGATAGGTGAGCTTGAGATGTGACTCTTGGTTCCATTGTATCTGCTCATTTACACAATTATTCCAAATTTAGAAGTGCATTCAAATTTGTGAGCAGCACGATAAAATTTACAGTCAGTGGTAAGAGCTAAGGCCCATGCTGAAAAGACGAATTTTCTCATTCAACGAAGTTTGAATGTCTTCTCCATAAATACCTGGCATTGTTCTAGCCACTAAGGATACAGTATTATGTAAACCTTCCACATTTCGTGGAGAGATTACAGAGACAGAGTGCAGGGATGGGGCCATGATTCCATACAGGGTCTTCGGGGACGTTCTATCTGAAAAGGCATCATGTGTAGAGGTCCAAGGAGAAGCAACAGCAAGTATAAGGATCCTGAGCAGAGGTGTGCTTGCTCCGCTAGTGTAACAACCAGGAGGCCAGTGTGAATGGAGACGAGTAAGTAAGAGCCTGCATGGCTGAAAAGCTTGCTTATGGGTGAAATCATCAGGACACTGTGGGGCTATTTTAAGAACACGGGCTATTTAATAAGTAACATGGAAAGCAATGAAGGGTTGTGAGTGTTGAATTAACATTATCTAATTTATACTTTTAAAAGAAATTTAACTTTATTTTAAATTGACATATAACAATTATGTATATGTAAGGGGTGTAATGTGATGTTTTGATTTACATATACATTAGATAAAAACTCAAATTAACATATTCTATCACCTCACCAATTTAACATTCTTAATGGAGTGAGAATGTTAAAAATCTATTCTTTAAGAAATTTGGAGATATACATTATTTCTAATGGCAGTCACTATGTGGGTCAAGAGATCAGTCACACCTATTACCCCAGTCCAGCTGAAACTTTGTAACCTTTAATCAATATTTTCTCTTTGGCCATCCTTTCCTCTCTCCCCCCAGGCCTCTGGTGACAACCTTTCTCATCTCTGTGTCTGTGAGATCCACTGATTCCTTTGCCTAACGTTCTGAGGGAGATTGTGACAGGAGGATGGAGAGAGGTCAGATCTGGACCAGGGTGTTAATGAAGGATAACCATCTTCTTGATGAACTCATTAATTTTGTATGAATAAAACAACAAAGTTTTCATTTCTAAGATGGGAAGACTGGGAAGGAGCAGGTTTTAGTTTCGTTTCATTAAGGCAGGGGGGTCAGAAATTTGATTTTTAACATACTAAATGTGGGAAGCTTACTACATGCTAATGAAATCATTGAGTACACAATCAGCTGAGTTGGGAGCTCAGAAGACAGATCTGGGTGAGTTACAAATTAGAGTTTTCAGCATATTGATGGTGTTTAGAGCTGTGAAAATGGGTATATCAACTAAGACACTGATTCTCTCTGAAAAAACAGGATTTTGTCCAAGTCTTCAATCCCTCAAGTTCCAATATTTGATTGCACTGTGCATGGCCAGTATGTAATCCACAGAAGAAGTGAGTGTGGCATTATCTGAACTGGACCGTACCCAGTTTAACAACACAACTCCATAGATCACAGCCATGAATGTTGCCCCAGTGTGAAATTGATAAAAATGTGTTCAAGCTCTTGCTCCCAATATCAGTAGATATGTCATTTGAGGGCCAGTAAAATCAGCTGGTAGCCCAGAGGCAGTAGGCATGCTATACTCTGAGTAGTTCTGACCAATCACTGAGTCAATGTAGTTAAAAAGCAGACAATGGCATCAGGTGATTTGTTGGGCCTGGTGTTTCATGACTTTACCACAGGTAGGAAAATCCATGTCATTGAGGGTCCATCTTAGGAAGCAGAGATTTCATCCTCACTGCCCTGAGGCTGCAATGGCAGCCACGTGCTCGCAGCCATGTGCTCTCAGCCACCTTATTGGTGAGGGTAAGAAAGTGAGGAGCAGCTCATGAGATGGAACATTTACAAGCAAGTGCTTCAGCTGACCAGAAGAGACTAATCTAACTTTAACTGGCTAGTTTAAACTGTCTCTGCCATTGGCAGAAATGGAAGTTTACAAGGTAAATTAGCTTAAGTAAAGAGAAAATGATGAAAGCCATAGGTGGTTGCTCCATCTATGAATTGTAATGTGTAAATTTTCATCTGCATACTGTTTTTACACAATCTTTATATAATTTCAATATATATGATTACAGTGTGGTGGAAACTTGCCATAACTATTTTCTTCTTATAGCAGAATTCAGTATGAATCAGGTTTGTCCCAACAGTCATGTAAGTCCCAGTGATTTAAGTACTGAAGGAAATATACATTACTGTAATATAGCTTCTTTGAAACATGAATGAAGAAACAAAGTATATTTCAAAAGCACTGCATTCTTTAGATTCAGAAGATGAATTAAAAGTGAGAAATTAGGAAGATATTTTTATCAAAGTAGTTGGAAGCTGCAGTCTCCCCCCACCCCACCATCGGCCACTGCTCCTGAGGAAGATAAAGTAAAAAATGGAGCATATATGCAAGGAAAACTTTAAAGACCTCAAAGAGCAACAAATGTACACCTTCACAGCTCTCATTATTAAAAGAGGAAGAATAAACAAAAAAGTTGTTTGCAAAAATAATTTTTTTTCAGAGCCCTGATATTTCCCCAGGCATCTAATACAACTGACTTGGTCTTTTAGTTTTGATATCCAACCCAAGTAAGTGCTGGTATTTCCTTTGGATTTTTATATACTCATGGCTTATTTAAGTTTTTCCTACTGCAAATTCCATAAAGGATTTAGAACAGAGATGAAATTTTAGAAAGTGATTCTGTTTTTCTCATCCTCTTTGGCTTTTATTTTATTTTGCTGTTTAAGTCAGATTTTATTTTCTAGGACATATATTGCATGTTCCGTTATTTAGACACTGATAAACTGTAATATCTTTAATCCTTTCCCTGTGTATTCATCCATGTATTCATAGTATCTGAAAAATTATACAGAAAGCTATTGTAATTGCTTTCGCTAGTTTTTTGATACTAATTATGCATACATACAGATATTTAATTCTTAGCAAACATCTGGAAAGAATTTTTGTTTTCTATGGCAATGTAAAACTTCATTGGGCATTATAGCTTTTACTCAGCAGAAACTCTTAAGGCTTGAGTGAATTAAGCACACTAGAGAATTATTTTCTCTATAATATTGCTCTATCTATATTTTGATAAGTATCTGCTGTTTGCATTAAGTGGATTTTCTGGGGGTTTTTTTTAGCCTAAGTTTAGTATCTTAAAAAATAGTTTTTATTTTCCCAGTGTTGACATCTTAGGTCCAGAGATAAAGAAGGCTTATTATTATTATTATGACCTTAATCAGAATAGCATTTATTGATTTCTAAATTTTCTGAAACATAGTCTTAGAATATAAAATAAAGAACTATATTGTGAGGATAGAGGATTCATTTGTTCATTGAATATTGAAGTAATATTTATTATGTGTCCACTAGGGACAGGAGTTATGCTAAGCAGTGAATGAATAAGATGGTCTGGATTCCCAAGAGACTCGGCACAGGTAGAAGAGACAGTCAAGTGAGCATAGGAGTGTAATGAAATTCAATAAGTATTCTGTGCTCAGATAGCAATATGAATAGGTGACTCTGCAGACTCCTAATGAGGTTCAGATAAAGCTGACAGAGGTACTGAAACATCAGAGTTAAGCAGAATGAATGGGGAGGTATGGGACTGGGAGTGGGAGAGGAGTGGACGATGAAGTGGGAATAGGAATTGTGGCAGGAGATGAGGCTGGAAAGACAGGCCAGGCCTTGACTGAATAAGGCCCTATCAGCCATTCAAATACATTTAGATTTTATCTTAGAGAGCAGAGCAAGGTTTACAGTGGCTGGGTGCAGAGTGGAGAGATGTGTCAAGTAAACTGCTTTCCCTCTTGGAAAACTTTCAAATGAACTGACTTGCAGATGGTCCCAACTAGAAGCAGGAAGCCTATTTAGAAAATTATTCAACTAATTTGAGTTGGATCATAATAAGGCTTAAACTAAAACAGAAAAATGAATAATGCATTGCATCTACTATGGAGATGTTATGAGGACAGAATTGATAGAATTTGGTGATTTATTATGTTACGGGACAACACTAAAAAATATCCTAATGGCCAGGAAGCTCCTTACCGTATACTTAGGAAATCTCCTTTTTTAGTTTTCAGATACTATTTAGGTCTTTAACTACTTAACTACTTGTCTATAACAAGTAGCACTAAAATTATAGCTTGAAGTATGTACTGGTGAAAAATGAGTAAATAGTAAAAAATATATAACTGATTTACAACTGGGTATTTGAGAGTAAACTTAAAATAGATTTGAACTATTGCTCACTTCTAACTGTCCACCTTCAACACTCACAGGCACATCTATCTTTAACGGGTTAGATACTGGTGAATATCCAAAAGCTCCCATAGACAGGACCACTGGCTTTTATCGTAACACACTGTCATGTAGGGCAGTTTGCTAAACGCTTGTTTTGGGAGGTGATTCCAACAAAGATTCCTTGTGACTACCCACTCCTAGGCTAACTGTGGGTCCTCCAGATGTTGGTGAATGCATACTACTGAGACATTTCTGAGGCAGGAAAAAACGTGAGGATCTGTCCTATGCCTTGGATTTCCTGATTCTGCTTCTGTTAGCCTATCTACCTTGAGATTGTTTGAGTAGAACTCAAATATTGACTATCCAGCATTCTCTGCCATGACACACCAACCTGTTTTATCACAAGTTGTTAGGGAGAAATAAACTGAGTTGTTAAAGTAAAATTTAAAATGAAGGGCATAAAATACAGGTTCAATGCAGGGAGAGTGAAAGAGAGGAGAGTCAAGAATGAATCCTGGCTTCTGGCTTATGCAACTAAATGTTCTATTTTCTAGTATAGGAAGAAGTTTTGGGGATCTGACCTGAAACATGCTGAGGACAGGAATGAATTCTATTTGAGTGTACTGGTTTCAGGAAGCTGAAGAAAAGTCCACTAAACTCGTCTTGCTGGCAATTGGGTAAGAAATTCTGGAACTGAGCAAAGGGAACTGTAATGGACATGGAATTTGGGAAGTCAGCAACATGAGATTAAAGCCTTGGGTCTAGATAAAACTACTTGAGAATGCGTGGAATAAGAGAAAGCAGAAAGTGGATCTATGAGAATACCAACATTCTCTGGAAGAGGGCAATCCACAAACAGCCTGAGAAAAGCTGGACAAAGACAAAAACTGGTAGAAATTAAAGAGGCTATATTAAGAATCTGGGAATAAAAGAAAATGTCCAGTGCCATACAAAGGTTGAATAATTTATGCAAGTAAACGTTTTCATTGGATTTACAACAAGGAGATGACAAGTAAATTTGACAAAACCCACTTTCAGTGGAGTTTGCAATGGGAGGAAGAAGGTAGAGATAGTAAATATATTTTTTATGAGAAAAAAGTGGCAGATCAAATATTATGTCAAAAAGTAGAGATTGGTCTGGCATGGTGCCTTAAATCTGTAATCCCAGCACTTTGAGAGGCCGAAGCAGGTGAATCACAAGGTCAGGCATTTGAGACCAGCCTGGCCAACATGGTGAAACCGTGTCTCTACTAAAAAAATTAGCTGGGCATGGTGACGGCACCTTTAATTCCAGCTACTCAGGAGGCTGAGGCAGAAGAATCGCTCAATTAGGGGGTGAGGCGGAGGTCGCAGTGAGCCGAGATCGCTCCATTGCACTCCAGCCCAGGTGTCAGTGTGAGACTCCGTCTCAAAAAAAAAAAAAGAAATGTAGAGAGTGCTGGTCCCTTTGAAGGTCTAGACCTGCAAGAGGCCAAGTGTCCCTTTTCCTTGCATATATTCAATCAGTTAAACATGTCACAAGCTGAGTGTAAGGGGAGACCACATGAAGACTGTGAGGAGTGGTGCCATCTTTGGAGATTGGGTACCACAAAGACAAAGATTAACATGGTCTTATATCTGATATTTATTTTTTCAATGCAGCTTGCAATTAAAATAAGGTAGTTTATACACTCAATTAGATTACTCATACACACCCCATAGGTTTCATTTCCTTAGGCAGTAAGGAGAGTTTTTTTGTTACTGTTTTTTTTAAATAATAGTTGCATAACTATTTTAAAATAAAGTGGCTGAAATTCTCATTTAACTAGTGAAAACAAATATGTACAAATTTGTATTTTGAGAATACTAACCAATACATAAATAGCTTAGATCCTTCCTGAGTGATGTGTTTGCTCCATATTTTTGTGCTTACTAAGAAACCAGTTGAAAACAATAAAACTATTTTTAAAATTGTACCTACTTGGCAAATTCTGTCACAGCAGGTGATCTCTATTTTTCATTTATAAATTTCTCAATCTTCAGGAACTATTGTGTGCTTATATATTAAAATCTAGGATACTGTAATTCCAGAATTAACAATAAGTTATATACCGTTTGTAGTTAAGTTTGCATCTCAATTTTTCTAGTATCTTTCAAAAAGAGTACTATAATGTCTATGTATCTTATTCTATGATTATTTCAGGAATCACTCATTAAGAGAAGCTTCAACATATCTGGAATGCTAGTGAAATGTATATATCACAAACCTTTTGTAAATGGCATTCACTGAACTGTGTTTTTAGATATTAAAATATGTATAAATCTTCCTTAATCAAAATTCTGGGGGGATAAATGGGGCATGCTCCAACAATTTTCCTTCTCTGATTCCTAAGGAAACACAAAATTATTAAAAATAAAAAGGAAACTCATTAAACTTACACAAATATTATCTCTGATAGTCTTGAACAAAAAATGAGGCTAAGATAAAAATTTAACCATGGTCAATTGATTCTGCAGAGTGGGTGGTGGGCTATTGACATTTTGAGAGACTGCTCTAGCGGAAATACCGTCACCAATGTGTACTAAGAAAGGGCAGAGACAAATTTGTAAGGGAAAAGTTTAGCTCTCAAAAGGTTTTCAGAGCAGAGGTGTTTCCTAAAGGCCAAGAAAAAATATCTGTGTACTGAGCAACAAATCAATGTATAAAATTTAGTTTCTGTAGGAAAGATTTTTGACTGCTGGATTCTACCACATCGATCTCGGGCTGGTGGCTTTTGGCCTTCACAAACCATGAAGAGCTTTGTTTGGCATAGAATCTTAAAATATTTTAAATTACTGATCAAATCTTAAAATCATGAGTCTTTACACTAAAAGTCTGTTTTCAGGATTTTTCTAAAGCACCAGAATATGCTGGGCTCCAAGTTCAAACATGGCCTATCTCATTGCTGCACCTCAACTGCCTTCTGATGTGTGTTGGGATTTAATTCGAGAACCTCAACTTCATTGTCAGAAAAATTAAGTAAAAGTTGAAAATAGGTAAAATAGATCACTGAGTAGTATCTCAGTGCAATGATGGGATTGATTTTCTATTTGCTAGATTATTCTACACCTCTGTGGGGCAGAGAGTAAGAGGGACATTTTGACTTGTATCTAGTTAAAGATGCCCTTGTAAAATGAGGTTACTTGTGTTCAAGATGAAACTAATTTCTGTCCAGGGCAATATGCAGAGAAATATGGTTTCTCTGCCAGATATCATTCAGTTTTGTATGAAATTTCAAAAGATTTCCCTAATGTTATGCATTAAATACTCTTTATTTATCTAAATCCTTAATTGCAATTTAGCCCAGTTTGACTATCTTAAAATTTCCCTCAATAATTAATAAGTTAAATAAATCATCCATTAAAAAGTACTTTATATTTTCCTAAACATTATAATTTGACTAAAGTAAAATTACTAGTAAAATTATGCTGTAACAGAAGAAAGGAAATTAAACCAATTTTCAAAATTATTTTTAAAAAGCTTATATTTTCTTATTGTACTTTACTTGGGCTTAGTTTCTATTCTATTAAGTCAGTGCAAAAGTAATTGTGGGTTTTGACATTAAAAGTAATGGCAAAACCCACAACTGCTCTTGCACCAACATAATACTTGATATTGCTTGGTTTGTTGATCAGCCAACAAAATTTTCTTGATTATATTTATGAAGACATATAGTATACCTCTCAAGAGTTCAGAGTACAGTGATTGAGCAATATAAAAAAAAAAGTTGTTATAATGCAAACTGTTAAATGTGGAGGAAGATATTCACAAAATAGTATGGGGAACCAAAAATATATATACATACACACACACACACACACACACACACACACGTAGTGGGGGGATTAGGAAGATGACCTAATGGAGATAATAAGAATAAATAGGCATCACCCAAGTAAAAGAGTGGAAGAGGAAGTCTTTCCTGCAAGACCAAGAATCAGGCATTGCCTAAGACTGTGTATGTAAGTGTGGAATGGGTTGAAAAACTAAGATAGATGAGGTAACACTGTATATTTAAATCAATCATTCTGGATTCATATGATTCTGCATCCTATCCCACCTCTCTGAAGTTTATTTCGTTTCTCAGATTTAAATTTGACATTTTAGATAACAGTATATCCCAATAAATCACCTTAAATTAAAAAGAAAAATACGATATCTGGAGGAAGCAAACTGATTATCCAAAAAATCTCACTTGAGTTCTTAAGTATGGTGTACTTAGATTGCCAGTAGATGAGAAAATGTAATATTTTATAATAAATCCTTTACAGGAAAATACTTCAGCAAATCTTACTATATATGAATAGTTACAGCCACTCATGTGAAAACGGGAATTTATGCTGTCATGGACTGATGCTCAAAAGAGCTTTATTCAGGTACTTTGAGACAATGACATAATGAATTAACTTTGGAAATACGACCAATTTCAGGGTCTCCCATTGTGTCTCACCTTTCAAAAGAGAAACTCCTTGTTCTAATGTTTTATGTGCGATGTACTTGTCTAAGAGCTGTCTGTAAGCTATATACTTTCATGGATTCCAAGTGACTATATTCCAAGATGTACCCCATAAGTATGTACAATTATTCCATACCGACCAAAGTATCAAAAATGGCTCTAATTAATTTATATGGTGTTTTAATGTTATGTTTTTACAAATACAGATACAAATGATTTGATTATGAGATTTTGTTGTACTCACACACATACAGCTGTTACATCCTTACCCATTATTTATAACTGTATATCTTGTGTGAGTATCATGATTAAAACTAGTTTTATTAGGAAGGCTTTGCAATGCAACGAAATGGGAAGAAAGAAAGAGGAGGAAAGGAGGGAGGGAAGAAGGGAGGCAGGCAGGCAGGAAGGAAGGAAGGAGGAAGGGAAGGAAGGGAGGAAGGAAGGGAGGAAGAGAGGGAGGGAGGGAAAGAAGAAAAAAAGAAGGAAGGAAAGAAAGGAAGGAAGGAGGGAGGGAGGGAAAGAAGGAAGAAAGAAGAAAGGAAGGAGGAAAGGAAGCAAGGAGGGGAGGAAGGAAAGAAGGAAGGAAGTAGCGAGGGAGAGAAGGAGGGAGGGAGAGAAGGAAGGAAAAAGGGAAGGAAGGAGGGAGAGAGGGAAGGAAGTAAAAAAGAAAGGAAGAAAGGAAGGAAGGAGGGAGGGAAGAAAGAATAAAGGGAGGAAGGAGGGAGGGAAGGAAGAAGGAAGGAAAGAAGGACGTAAAAATGAAAGGAAGACAGGAAGGAAGGTGGGAGGGAAGGAAGAAAAAAGGGAGGGAAGAAGGAAGGAAGGAAAGGAGGGAGGGAGGGAGGAAAGGAAGGAAGGAAGAAAAAGGAAGGTAGGTTAAAATATCTAGATAAGTTCTAAGTTTTATAAAGATTGATCTTAAGCTTAAAGTTCAGATTTGGAAGAATTTGTTCTTTCAGTATAGGATAAGAAATACTACAGTACAAGAAGGAAAAAGGGTCACCTATAGATGGGCCCCCCTGCATAATAACCATGCTAAATAATTATCTTAGAGCAGTTTCAAATAGCTGAGAGAATATAGTAACCTAAGGAAAGAGTACTTGCTTATGAAAGCCAGCATTGAGGCTGACAATTTCCACGGTGTTTTCAAAAAGTTCTTCAGAATTCTCAACCACTCAATTATTAAGTATTCTTAAGCCAAGGTCAGCCATCTGCAAACACAATTCATTCATATTTATTGAATATTGATTATATAGTAGCTGATGGGAATGTAAAGTTAACCTACATGAAACACCCGTTTTCTTCAAAGAATTAGAAAAGTAAATTAAATATTAAAGAACATGTTACACTTTCTGTTCTTACAGAGGTAGGTACAAGTTAATAACAAATGCAGAGCAAAAGGCAAAAGTACTCAACAAAAGAAACACACAGGTCAAGGAAATTGTTCAAAGTTATCCCTTTAGATTGAATTATTTTTCATGGTGAGCTACAGAGGCAGCAGCATTTGAAGCTTAGGAACTCATGTACAAAAGATTGAAGCATAGAAAGCAGCTAGTTAACAAGAAAAAACCAACAAACCACAGAGTTTAAAAAAAAATACTGAAGCAGAGAGTGCCAGATGAATTAGGAACAAAAGATTAATTTGGAAATGTAAGTCACAGATTTTGAAGGGTATTGCTTCTCCTACAAAGGAATGTGGCCCATATTCTATATACTAACCTGGGTTAAGAAACAATTGCCTAAAACACTGAACTATTTCTAAGGCATTACTCTGTCATTGGAAACTTAGAAGACAGAGAATACATTGGTTCCTTTATGCCCTTTCCAGGTAAACAGAATAAGTATTTGGAAGAAATTGTCCAAAAGTTGTCTGGTGTAGGGTAGGAAATTGCCAGTGTGTTATAGATGAATGCCAACAGGTTTTTCATCACCTTTGCGGCTGAGCAGCCAGTGGTCCTTTCTCAGTTTCTATAGATAGAATCCTTTATCTTCTCTAAATAAGTAATTAACAATTATTTCAAGAACATGGTTTTAAAGGATAGCCAAAATACTACTCTCCTAAGTGTTTACACAGCTCAGTTTGTACCTGTTTTCCACAAAAGGAAGGATGCCATCTTTGACATCTTCCTACTTAATCTATAGAAACTTCTTCCTCTAAAGTCACCCATTTGTTAACTGATGTGCACTTAGTGGATTATTCCTCAACCCATGGACACTAATTGCTGAGGGTAGTGACATCAGTTGGTAGGAAAATGGCTAGATTCCTTGAAGACCATCCTAAGAGACAGGCAGTATGACTGATGATGGTGACTTTCTATCCAGTCTTCAAATAGCTATCATTCACCAAACTTCCTGCAGGACGAGAAGCTAGAACAGACGAATAGGTAGTCATCTATTCTACCCACTTAGAATGTCTTTTTCTTAACCTACATATGCTTCTGCTCCAGGAGAGAAAATGTGTTTCCCTCCAGAGGAAAAAAAATTATTTTTTCTCTCTCTCTATATATAATAAATATATATTATATATTTAAATTATTATATCTTGTATATAAATTATACAATATATAAAAATAAATTATAAATGATCTCTATATAGAGATATATAAGATAGATATATCTTAAAATATCTATTTATATATATATATTTAATCACTGTATTTTCCAGCTCTCTTTCTTCAGCATGATAAATTCTTTTTGGAAGGAATCTGTCAGTCGAAGCTATAAAATTTAAAACTTGAAATTAAACTGAAATGATGTTTTGATTGTGATTATGAAAAAAATGAAATAGCTCATTATATACTGGTTTTAGGTATAAAGAACAAAAGGAGCAACATACCTTCTCTTTCTTCAGATACAGAAATAGATAACAATGTAAGATAACAATGCAAGAGATAAAACAAATGCAACTGTTAACTATATAAATAACAGACCACAAAAGTCCCTATGTATAATCATCTTTACAAACAACATATATTTTTTCCTACCAATTACTGTCTTTCATAACTTTTCCTATGAATTTATATATGCTCACAAAAACAGCTGTTTCTGCATATGGAGATTTAAATATCAAGTTGGAGTCCTCAAGAAGCTCATAGTCAGAAGTTTATGCCTATTTGGAGTAATTTTGCTTTAGTAAGTGAAATAACATTCACTTACTAAATGATATAGTATATATATATATATATATATATACTATATGTGTGTGTGTGTGTGTATAATATATACTATATATATATGTGTGTGTGTGTGTGTGTGTGTATATATATATTTGTTTATTTGTTTTAGACATAGAGTCTCACTCTGTGACCCAGGTTGGAATACAGTAGCACAGTCTCAGCTCACTGCAACCTCTGCCTCCCAGCTTCAAGTACTTCTCATGCGTCAGCCTCCCAAGTAGCTAGGATGACAGGTGAGTACCACCATGCCCAGCTAAGATATAGTATAATTCTTAGCTTACTGTCGGGCAAAAAACATTTTCATAATAAATAAAGATGGCTAAAAATTCTATGGCTCTCTTCCCATTGAGAGGAAAATTCTGTCTCTGCCTCTTAAAACTGAGCCAGCTTTTTGGCCGCTTCAACCAATGGAATGATGGAAATGCGCAGGTTACCACTTTCTTGGCTCCAGCTCTAAAAGATTGGCTGCAGTCACTTCCTGTGCCATGGAAAATTCATACTTAGAGTCAGCCACTGTGCTATCAATGTCTCAGCAACCTATGGAGATACGCACATCAGGAGAAAGTGAGACCCCATATGAGCTCTCAATTAATAACAGCATCAACTTGCCTGCCATTGAGTGGGCCTTCTTGGAAGAAGCTCCTTCAATCTAGGCTGAGCCATTTTAGCTGATGGTACAGGAAATACAAATGAACTCCTGCCACCAACTCTACCCAAGTTGTAAATCCATGAATAAAATAAATATTGCTGCTGTTGTCTAAAGCTACCAAGTTTTGGGGTGGCTCATTATGTAGCAATAGATAACTGGTAATTTTATGTTTGCTAAACATTAATAGGTGGGTAGAGGTGCCAGTGAGTAGTCGAATGTGTTCATTTTACATGAATATCATTTTACATGAGGTTCATGTAAAATTTTATCACAAATATTGTCAGAAATACAAAAGTTATAACAAGAATTAAAAAAAAAATAAATACAAGTTCCTTTGCCAACTTCACAGGTAAGTTGTAGCTTCCCAGAATGCTGTGTTGACGATGAAGCCTACTATGCCAGCTGGTGCCAGTGGGAGAGCTGACACTGACTGATTAGCACCGTGTATTTGTCACTAACAACCGTTAGAAATTTGCCCATTTTTGCTGTTATGTTCATGTTAAAAGATCCTTCATAATGTCATATTACTGTAAAAAATCATTCACCAAAAAATAACAAAAACTGTTCCTATTCATTCAGGTACTTGGACTTGCCAAAAAAACACACCGAGCTGATATTTCGTGTATGCTGGGAATTTCTGTGTAATTTATCTTTTGCAAAACTTCTGACTTTTTCTTACCTAAAATATTACATATTTTCAGCTAACATACTGGGTAAAACATTATACCAATTTGTCTTTTATTTTTATTTAATTTTCATAATTTCAACTTTTATTTGCCTTCAGGGGCTATACATGCAGGTTTGTTACATAGGTATATTGTGTGACACTGAAGCTGGGGGTACAAATGATCCTATCCCCCAGGCAGTGATCATAGTACCCAATAATATTTTTCAGGCTCGTACCCTTCCCTCTCTCCTCCACTTAGTAGTCCACAGTGTCTATCTATTATTCACATCTTTATGTTGAAATGTACCCACTGCTTAGCTCTTACATATAAATAACAATGTATGGTATTTGGTGTTCTCTTCCTGTATTAATTCACTTAGGATAATGTCCTCTGGCTGCATCCATGTTGCTGCAAAGAACATAATTTTGTTATTGTTTATGGCTGCAAAGTATTCTATGAGATATATATGTATATGCCACATTTTCTTTATTGAATCCACCGTTGGTGGCTACCTGGGTTGATTCCATATCTTTGCTGTTGTGATAGTCCTGTGATAAACATACCGATGCATGTGTCTTTTTGGTAGAATGATTTGTTTTCCTTTGGATTTATACCCAGTAATGGAATTGCTGGGTAATCTGTGTTTTAATTCCAGGACTAATATCAATTAATGATGTATGATCACAGTTGAGTAGGCTGATGTTAAATCAGGTTAACCACAGTTAAACTGGTTTACGTACGTGATTGGAATCGCCCATGTTAGAAACAAAGCCATTGTCATTCTCAAAATGTTTAAAAGCCTGAAGAAAATTTGTATTTTTTTGTATAATTTGTATAATGGCTAATGTAACTACCAAGATACATTTATTTTGATTAGGTTTATTTAACATATTTTTAATAACTTGTTTTTTAGTTCATGATCATCAAAAATTATGTTGAGAAGCTATACTTGCTTGATTAGCAAAAATGGAAAGTAAATTGAAGCTCAATAGATGTGGTTGTTTGATAGAAAAACATTTCAAAACATGACATTTCTGGCTAAAATAGACAATATAAGCAGTAGTTGACAGGAAAAGAAAAAAAAGTGGTGCCATGTCTATGTTGAAAAGCTGGCTGGAAATGAAGGCTGAAACCTGACCTGGATTCTCCCTCTGGTCTACTTTTGAAAATCTGTGCATCTTTGGGCAATCACTTCACAACTCTACATGTTTTCTCACTTGTGGTCAGGACATTGGTACCAACCTTAACGAACTACTTTGAAGAAAGTGAAATAAAATAACATTCTACATAAAATACTGCCGAGATCTGAAGATAGTCTATGAATATGTAGTGGTAGAGGACAAAATCAGGGCGTATCTTTACTACCTTTTTCCACCTTTTTAAATATGAAGGACCTTGGGACACAGGTGGCATTTTCATCTCTGCTTCCAATGAAAGTTGGAACTTTAGAAGATAAGGGATGCTGTGGAGCTTGGATCTCTGGCTCAGCTGCTGGCTGGCAGCACTTAATGTGATTTGGCTTTCTGTACCATGAATATACCCAGAGTGATAGGCGCTTGGCTAGGGCACCTGAAAGCTCCTAATGCAGACGAGAAAGGAAATGTCTGCCTGGAGACATTCCAATGTCATCAATAATACTCAAATCTAAATTAGAATCAGAGTGAGACAAAAGTCCTAGATAAAATCATAAAACAGAATACTGAGAAAGATATGGGGATTGATGAAGAAAGTATCACTGAGACAGACATGCCTGATAATTTATATGATGATATAATAGGAATGAGCTTCAGAAAACTTTCTCTGTTCTTCATAGTCTATATACTGGGAATATGTCATGAAGAACAAGGTATTCTAATTTTAACAAGAAGATGTGAAAGTAAAATTATAGATATCATCAAGATTCAGTGGTTTGGATTCAACTAGAAAACAATAATGGAAATGTATACTTCATTTGAAATAAGACCTTGTAGAATAAACAGTAAATTACAGCTCATTTTTAATATAGAAGCTTAAGCTGTACCACAATACAGCTTAGTATGTGGGAAGACATTTCTATGAATCTCGTTGTTTACAGATGAATGACTTGGGCCTGAGAGTCAAGGAGACTTAACCAAGACCACAAATGTAATGAACAGTAGAGTTTAAATTTACACTTGGCCTCGTTCTGAATTCTATTGCCGTATTCTACCATATTTCTAGAGTTTCTCTGTATCAAAGATTTATATGTATCTTAGATTCAATGACACTAGGAAGAAATATCTAAATATATATAAGAGAGCTATACATTTACTATAACTTTTTTTAAAAAAATAGAAAAGGCAACACTTAAAAAAAACATTTTATTGAGGTATAATTAGTGGATATAAAGCTGTACATTTTTAATGTAAACAATTCAGTGAGTTTGGGGATAAGTATACTACTGAAACCATCAAGGCAATAAAGATATCTATCACCTCCCAAAGCTTCCTCCCACTCTCTCTATTATTTTCTGTGTGTGCATGTGTGTATCTGTGCGTCTCTGTGGTAAGGATTATCCACTTAGGAAGTTTTAATATACAATGCAGTGTTGTTAGGTGTAGGCACTATGCTTGATACCAGCTCTCCAGGACTTACTTATCTTGCATAACTGAGACATTGCACCCTTTGACCATCACATCCCCATTTCCTGTTCCCCTCATCCCCTGGCAACCACTTTTCTACTCTGTGAGTTTCACCCTTTTACTTCATTACTCTATGAGTAATAGGTACGAGTAATAGAATAAAAGAGTAAAACTCCATGAGTTTTACTATTTTTAATCCACAGGTAGATAACATCATACAGTGTTGTTTATTTTACAAAACATAATATCCTCCAGGTCATCTATGTTGTCTCAAGTGGTAGGATTTTCTTATTTTTTAAGGTTGAATAATATTTCACTGTATGCATATACCATATAATCAGGACCTAATTCTTATCAAGATAAAAAAAAATAGGCAGAATAGAAGTGACAAAGGTCCTAGAAAATGGTGGCCTTGATTATTTTAATTTAATGATAACTAAAAAGGAAAGCATTAGAATATAGTTAAAATCAAAAATTTGATGAGAAAAATATATAAAATAGAAGTTATAGAAGTTAATTCACATATGAAATGATAGAAAGAGTAAAATAAAATTGTTAGCAATATATCTATAAAATGTAAATGAAATTTAATTCACAAGAGATAGAAAGTAAGATAAAATTAAATTGTTATCCATATATGTATAAAATATTCTGGAGAGAACAAAGTAGAAAAGCTATAAAATTGAGAAAATTTCTATTGGAGTTCTACTGTTCAGATATCATTGGGTTCTGTTCAAAATAATACCAAAATATATTTAAAATAAATAAAATGATACCATTTTGTAAATAACATTGTTTAAACAAAAATTATATAATTTTCAAAGATTTTGAACTTCTGTTTGAGTACAAATAGGGACAAACCACAAAAGCCTGGTCCTCCAGGCTAATGATCTAATGTTAATGGATGGTAAATTAATTCATTGGCTAGCTTTTTTCCTAAGAAAATACATTTCAGACTTAAATACTTAGTAGCCAGAGCTAAAAATTAAGGTTATCAAAGATAACATAATATGCAGAACAACCCTAAACTAGTTTATATCTCTAAGACTAAAAGTAGATATCCTAACATAAGAAAATAACTTAAATTCTTTTTGACTAATAGTGGGTTATAGAAGAAATCCTAGGGTGGTCAAGGAAATGACCTATGAAGTTTACATCTGTTAATACAATCTCATCTAGAATAAAATGCTAAATTTAAATAAACACCTTAGAGAAAAAGCACATCAGGAAGCCAGCCTAAGTTTATTAAGGCCAAACTAAACCAATTTGTTTGTTTATTTTGCTAAGGTAATTAGAAAAAATATAGGGGAATATAGACTGTATGCTTGGATTTTTTTTTTGTTTATTGCATTTTAGGTTTCGGGGTACACGTGAAGAACATGCAAGACTGTTGCATAGGTACACACATGGCAGTGTGATTTGCTGCCTTCCTTCCCATCACCTATATCTGGCATTTCTCCCCATGCTATCTCTCCCCAACTCTCCACCCCTCGCTGTCCCTCCCCTATTTCCCCCCAACAGACCCCAATGTGTGATGCTCCCCTCCCTGTGTCCATGTGTTCTCACTGCCCACTCATAGGTAGGTGTTGAACAATGAGAATGTATGCCTGGATTTCAATAAAAGTTCTTACTGAAAGAATTTTTAGAAAAAAATACAGAAAAATGAATTGTAATACCAAAGAAAAACTAATTCAATGGCTTTACTCATGGGATATTTGTTAATCATGAAGGTGAGGCTGCAGGATGTTAATGTACAATAATTACGATCATCAAATGAGATAAATAAAAACCATGCCCTCCTGACCTCAGGTGATCCACCTGCCTTGGCCTCCCAAAGTGCTAGGATTACAGGAGTTGGATACCAGCCTGGCCAACACAGTGAAACCCCATCTCTACTAAAAACACATACACACACACACACACACACACACACACAATCACCTGGGTGTGGTCATGGGCACCTGTAATCCCAGCTACTCAGGAGGCTGAGGCAGGATAATTGCTTGAACCCAGGAGATGGAGGTTGCAATAAGCAGAGATCGTGCCATTGCACTCCAGCCTGGGCCACAAGACCAAAACTCCCCTCTGTCTCAAAAACAAAACAAACAAAAAACAACAAACCAAAAAACACAGAGATCTGAAAAGAATGAAGATTTTAAGAGTATTTAGTTTGATGGATAGAAGACTAAGTAAAGCGATTAGGGAGTGGAAAGAAGCATGAGAGGATAAAGACACAACCTTAAGGAGTTAAGGGTTTTCACGTGGCAGATATATTGGATATATTTTCTATGACCCACTAAGTAGCAGGGCAGACATCACTCACAGGCCAATTATAGCAATTTAGCAAAAGTTTTCCAGCAACAAGACTTGCTTGAAAATGTTGAATTTATAACACTTGTATTAGTCAAGCAAACATGGAAAAATACTTGTGTTCATGCATAAAGAGAATTTACTCATGACATAGGAGGCTATATTACATAAACATATTAAATGTGATGATTGCACAATTTTGGTATGGAGGAATATGTTGGTATGAAAGTTTCCTGGTGATTTGAAACAGATTCCTACTTGGTAAACTCAGCACAGAGAATACTAATGTTACAAAATTTAAAAGGTCTAAAAAAAAAAAAAGACAAGAGCATCAATTAACATTTTTAAAAAGAGATTGGCAGAATATTTGATTAAGAAACAGAAAAAAAACATACAGTCCTGGCAGTCCCAGTAGCCTCCCATGTTATTCTTTCCATGTATCTGTGAGGCAAAGATTAGTGTCTCATTGAATATCAGGGCATAAATGTGAATCATTGTAGATATCTACTAAAAAGAATTATAGTGCTGCAAATTTTGTTTTAGAATTAAACATTAAAATCAATAAAAAATATAGGAGAGCAAATTTTGGCAGCTTTAAAAGTGACATTGGTGATATTTGGGTATAAAGCTATTTCTTTTCTTTTTTCAAAAAAAAAAAAAAAACTGAACAGAAAGTAGATAGCAAAAGGGAAAACCTTAGAGTCAGAAAAAATTCTAACAAATTAATAAAGTAAGTACCAAAATAAAACACATGAATAAAACCCTCCTCTATCTCTAGCCTTTACATATTCTTTTAAAATCAGTTTTGATTTCAGGGTTGAGGAGTGAATTAAGATATAATCCTTCAAATTTTTATAAAAGCAGCCAGATAATCAATTGAGTTAACTCTACAAGAAATTGTTTTAGAGTAATTTGCACTAGAATTAATCTCTTCTTGGGATCTTAAAACATAAAGGAAAAGCACACACTTACACACACACACTAACTTACATATATTCAGAGTCAGAGTATAATGAAACATGACAAGTTCTACCCTGTGCAAAAGACACGCACATATTATTGAAATGCTTAGTTTATAATTCATGCTGAAAAGAATCTTTGACTTCAAGTGATAAGTCAGTTGTTAAAATACTGACAGAGCTCAGTCCAAGACAATATGGTAATTGAAAACATGACAGATAGAATCACTTTAAGTTTCCTTTTTGGCTTGTTTTAATCTCTGTCCAACTACACTGCTTTCCTTGCAAAAAGTTCTGAGGACAATAAGAATAACTGCTGAAACTTTCTCCGTAAGATTAAAATCTTAAATAATTAAAGATATCCATGTATATTAACTACAGTTATCATGTATTGCTCTTGCTTCTTTAGGGGTGTGCTAGAGGAAGGGGCAGGATTCAAATAATGACAATGTATGTACATTTTTACATCAGCTATATAAGAGCTTGTTTTGCCAAATTTCCTGACACCTTTTAAATCACCATAAATATCTCAAAGTTGATTACTCATGTGACATTCCCCTAGAGATTTATTTACATTAGACTACTGGATCCCTGGTATTCTTGTTTCTTGCCACTAACTTATTAATAATTCATTTTTTAATTTTTCTTATGCAAAAAATAAAATAAAGGATTTATTTGATGTAAATTGAAGATTTCTTTATTGTATTGGAATCAACAATATAAACCATCCAAAGATGTTATGAGTAACTTAATGCTTTAGAAGCAAATTAATAATTTCATTTTATTTACATTGTTCCTATGGCCTCTGACAATCTTATTTTTCCAAGAAACTACACACCTATTTGGCTAAACACAGGTAGTTAACATAACTCATCTAACATTTTAACACATTTTTCCATGAAATTATAGTTTCGCGTCTGTAACTATGATAATAAATACACATTTAAAAAAATTTAATTAGACAACCATTGATTATAAACCCTTGAGCTTATCAAATGCAGTGATTAGGTTTGTAGAGGCTTTCCTTTAAAGGCATATATGACATTGAAAGCTGTACAAATTTTTAAGGAAGCTAGAAAAGCAAATTATAATTTTGTCTACAAGTTTTTAGAATGATAGTAATTATTGCACTTTTTGTTTTGAGTAACGGCCAATCATTTACAAAGTAATTTACCCTCTACTTCCCCTCTCTTCCTGTTTCTGCTTGACTAATTCCTGCTCATCAGCATTCTGGCCCTGGTTAGACATGGACTTTCTCCTGAAGGTCTTCTGTTGCAGTCTATTTATGCTCTACTGGACCCTGCACCCCCATCGTGTGGTGCAATGTCCTATTCATCCCCTGAATGTAAATCCCACTTGTATGAAACGTTGTCTACCTCAAGGAACATTGTACTCTCCATACTTAGAACAGCATCTGACCCATAGCTGGTACTCAATACTGAGTAGGAAACATCTCACTCAGTTCTTAAGATAGTGGTAGGAGGTTTTGAGATGCCCTAGAAGAGAAGGTGCTTATAATAGTAGTAACAGCCAAAAAAAGGAACATTTTTTCCACTATTCCATTGCTACCTGTCAAATTAATTCTTCCTCCCATTTCAGCTGCAATACACTTACAAATAAATAATATGCATAGAAAGAAGCACAGTTGAAGTACAAACACAAAATTTGAACTGTGCAGTCCACTTATATGAATTTTTTTCAACGAAACATGGAGATTCAAAATACAGTATTTGCTGGATGCAAAACCAGCATATTAGGAGCACCAACTCTTCATATACCTGGATTTCACAGAACTAACCGCAGGTCTTGAGTATCTGGGTTTTGGTATAGGCAGATGGTCCTGGGACCCATCCCCTGCATATACCCAGGGACAGTTATATTACATAGTCTGTTACCGGTAAAATAATAGTTAGAAATCAGAGTAACTTTTCTATTAAAAATGCCCTATTTATATGATTAAAATTCATTGAATATCAATATTAACCAAGACAGGTAATAAAATATGGCTTCTTTCAAAAAACTAATAACACTTATGATTATTTTATATATTAGCAGAAAGTGGAACAACTTACATTAGCATTCTCTTTAGTTGATGTTAAAAAACATAGCTTGAAATTATTCTAAATACTTAATCTATAAAATGGTATTGGAGAAATTGGGGAAACTAATTTTTTATACTAAAATGTGTTTTGATCAATTGTCTAGAGACACTATTTTTAAACACTCTGTCCTAATGTTCTTAACTCTTTAGTCTATTTATTATAACCTAACAAGATGGCATTTCACAAATGATAATGTATGTGTATAGGTTGCATATGCTTATGCAGTTGAAAGGAATGAAGCAGAGACAAAACACTTAAATTTGCTGAGTTCTCACAAAATTATCTTATTGTCCTAAATTTCTAAAT
Source organism: Plecturocebus donacophilus (assembly GCA_004027715.1). Lineage (NCBI taxonomy): Eukaryota > Metazoa > Chordata > Mammalia > Primates > Pitheciidae > Plecturocebus > Plecturocebus donacophilus. The sequence goes on along the minus strand of PVKP010005227.1, from coordinate 23,891 downwards.
TAAAGTTTTATTTGGTTCTTATGAGAATTAATATTCCAATGAAAATAAAAATTATTTTCCTTTAAATATGCATGTTCACACACACATATAAACCTTCCCTTGAAAACCTCCATAACTGCAAATTTGAACATAGAAAAAAATATTTTTTTAGAATTACTACTAACAACTAAAGAAAAGAGAAAGGCAATGCAATTATTAAAAATATGTGCCAGGAGCTTAAATATAATTTTAAAAGTTAGCTCTGAAATTATTAGAACACCTTTATAGGGAATATTTTGAAATAACATTGAAAAGAAAAATACACTGTATTTCTGTTATAAAATAAATAAAAATTTTGAAAAAGATGGTATACAAATGGATATCCATGGCTAAAATAATTCATGTCTATTAGTTATTTACAACTATATAAACAACTATGCTAAACTACATAAAACAAATTTACAGTTATGGTATCTATGCAATACACAAAATAGTTAAAAAGTACATAAATCATTCTTTGAAAAGTGACATGTGTAGTTTGATCAGAATAGGCTTGAATCTGTAAATTGCTTTGGGCAGTACAGTCATTTTAACAATATTGATTCTTTCAATCTATGAACATGGAATATTTTTCCATTTATTTGCATCCTCTCTGATTTCTTTCAGCAGTGTTTTATGGTTCTCCTCGTGGAGATTCTTCAGCTCTTTGGTTAGTTATACTCCTTGGTATTTTCTTCTTTTTATGGCTATTTTAAAAGCTATTGCATTCTTGATTTGACTCTCAGCCTAAACATTATTCATGTACAGAAATGCTACTTACATATATATTTTTGTACAGAACTAGGAGTTGACTTACCATTCAGCTCAGCAATCCCATTCTTGAGTGTATTAGTCTGTTCTTACACTGCTATAAAGAACTGCCCAAGACTTGGCAATTCAGAAAGGAAAGAGGTTTAATTGACTTACGGTTCTGCATGGCTGGGGAGGCCTTAGGAAACTTACAATCATGGCGGAAGGAGAAGCAAACACATCCTTCTTGATATGGTGGTAGGAGAGAGAAGTGCAGAGTGAAGATGGGGAAAGTCTTTTATATAACCAACATATGTCATGAGAATTCACTCACTGTGATGGGAATAGCATGGGGAACAATCATCTAATCACCTCCCATGAGGTCCCTCCCATAACAAGTGGGGACTATAATTTGGATTACAATTCAAGAGGAGATTTTAGGTGGGGACACTGCCAAACCATATAACTGTATATATACCCAAAGAAAAATAAATCATTCTACCAAAAATACAAATGCACTCATATGTTCATTACAGCACTATTGACAATAGCAAAGACATGGAATTGACCTAGGTGCCTATGAAAGGTGGGTTGAATGAAGAAAATATGGTACATATATACCATTAAAATACTATATAGCTGTAAGAAAGAAACTATGTCCTTTGTAGCAACATGGGTGTAGCTGGAAGCAATTATCCTAAGCAAATTATCACAGGAATGGAAAACCAAATGCTACATGTTCTCACTGATAAGTGGGAGCTCAACACTGGGTACAAATGGACATAAAGATGGCAACAATAGACCAGAGAGACTAGTAGAGGAGAAAGGAAAGGAGAGGACAAGAATAAAAAGCTAACTGTTGCATAATATGCTCACTATCCAGGTGAAGAATTTATTTGTCAGCATTATGCTATTTGCCTTTATAACAAACCTACATATATATCCGCTGATTCTAAAATAAAATGTGGAAAAAAATAAAAGAAGATAATGTGTGTTCATATTTTGTGAAAAAAAAATCACATAGATCAGTTTATCAAGCACAAGTGACAGAGATCATAATTTTGGGGGGATAAAATTTGTATCATTTTTTCTTTTTTCCCTTAGTTTTTGAAATACCCATATTTTCTATTTTTTGTGTCAACAAATCATAAATTTTTCAAGTTTTCAGAAACATACCTTTTTAACTAACATAATCAATAGTAGCATTTGAAGTTTTATCCCAATCCAGGGTGTTGACTCCTTCCTCCTCACCCAAAATAAATAAATAAGTGGGACACACACAAATAATTAAAGACTGGGCTGAAAATCAGGCAGGGCCTTAAGACAATTATATAAGTAGAACTGGTTATCTTATGATATCTGGGTTTCCATAAGATACTGGATTTTATGAAAATATTTGCCATATCCAAATAAATCCCACAATTTTAAAGCTCTAGGGAAATTAGAGATCATCCAAATCTATAGACTATTTTTATAAATAAGACATGGAAAATTTGGTTTACATAGTTGAGATTACTTAGTTTATTCTTGAAAAAACCAATACAGTTTTATTGAGTTTTCCTGCAGCAAGTTCATATTCTGTAGGTTCAAACACCTAAGATTTAGTGCAATGTGTGTGGAATTAGAACTGTTCCACATGATAGGAGTCTATTGGATAGCAGTGCAAAGAATACAGACTTGGCTCAAAGTCCTGGAAGGATTTTTAAAAGAGTTCCCTGGAATCTACTCAATGCCAATAATTACTTGGCTAGTAATAAAAATAATTCCTTATAAACATCTCTCAGATATTAATTTTGCTCACATCATAGCTTCAACAGATTTAGGAATGTCATTTAAATGCTGCTGGTTTATTATGCAAACACAAAGCCACAATTCTGCAAATACATCTCTGAAGACACTTCTGAAGTTAGTAAGGCCTTGTGAATCTAATGAGGATAATATTTCATCCCCTGAGATTTTGTAGACAACAGATTCAAAGATAATAAACCAAATATTCAGCCCTCTGTAAGCACTGAAATTCCAAAAAACAAAACAAAACATTTTTCTCCTTCTACTGATATATAAATGGGAAAACCAAGCACAGCAAAGAGTTTTGTACTTGCACAACTAATTGTCATCAAAGCATTAGAAAATATATTCCTTAAATGGCTTAGTTGGGATGATAATGATGGAAAACATAATGTAGTTATAAAAAGGTCCCATCTGTGGCTCCTGGGTTCAGATTTCAACTCCACTACTCTATAGACATTTCTACTCAAGTATGATCTTTATTTATTTAAAGTTTTATTAAATTTTGTTTATATTTGGCTTAAACAAACATTTATTTCTCATAGTTCTGAAAACTGGAATTCCAAGATAGGGTGCTAGCATAATCAGGCTCCTAGTGAGGACTTTTTTCCTGATTTATATGTGGCTACCTTTTTGCTGTTCCTGGATTGGCAGATAGAGCGGAAAGGAGCTTTCATAAATTTATTTCTATAAGGGCTCTCATCCCATCATGAGGGCTCCAACTTCAGGACCTAATTACCATAGGATCCTGTTTGCAAATACCATAGCAATAGGTGTTAGCCTTTTCAACATGTTACTTTGTGAAAGACATAAACTTTTCATTATTATCTTTGATACATTTGGCTGTGTCCCCACCCAAATCTCATCTTGAATTTTAGTTCCCGTAATTTCCATGTGATGTGGGAGGGACCTGGTGGGAGATAATTGAATCATGGGAGTTGTATCCCCCATACTGTTCTCACGGTAGTGAATAAGTCTCAAGAGATCTGATGGTTTTGTAAAGGGAAACCCCTTCACTTAGCTCTCATTCTCTCTTGTCTGCCACCATGTAAGACATGCCTTTCACCTTCAGCCATGATGTGAGGCCTCTACAGCCACATGGAACTGTGAGTCCATTAAACTTCTTTTTCTTTATAAATCACCCAGTCTTGGGTATGTCTTTACCTGCAGTGTGAAAAAAGACTAATATAATACACTCTTTATTTATTATTATATAGAAAATTATCATTCACTGAGCATTGACCATTTGAGTCTTCTCCCAAAATGAAAATAGCTTATTTCCACTTCTTAGCTCATGGTCATATGAACTAAGATTACAAAATCTTCCTAAATGACCAGCAAAATAAGTGTAGCATTATGGAAAAAAATACATCATCACATCATGGTCATATGAGTTAAGAAGTGGAAACAAGCTATTCTCATTTTAGGAGAAGGCTCTCAGCTCCACAGCCTCTGCCAGGTTCTGGACCTAGGCATTTGTCAGACAAATTATTTGTGTCTTAGTTCCCTTATTTTGAAAATGAGAGTACTGACTTCACAGGATGTTATGAAAATTAAATGAGCTAATTCCTATAAAATACTCATTAGAGTGTCTGTAACACAGTAAATGCTAATTTAATATTACATATTTTATTGAAATCTTGGGAGGGAAAATGAAGGATAATTAATAGAAAATAGAACAATATAAAGTTGCTCAACATTGCCTCTTGACAGTTTATCAAATGTAACATTCAAATAATTTTAAAGCATGTATACTAACATGATATATCCAAGTTGGGAATATCTTATATAAAGGGATGCATTTAATTCTAATTTTTAAAAATCCAGAATGGTTTTAAATGTAGAAAGAATGGAAATGAAGTTTATCTTCTATGCCAACATCTACTGATAATAGTGAGTAGAATTAGTTGTCAGAAGATTAAATCAAATCAAGTATGCAGTGATGGGCAAATGATGCCTGCCACAAGGCAATGAAATGGCAGCACTGACTCTGGCTCAGTCAATCTATGAAGGCATCTGCTTTCCATTGTATTTCATTCAACAAATACTTATGGAGCAGTTACTACAAGCCTAGCATACTTCTTGGTTTGAAAATGTGATTGAAAGCATGCTTTCTTGCTTTCAATTGTTCTCACATATTGCATCTGCTTTCCATTGTATTTCATTCAACAGATACTTATGGAGCAGTTATTACAAGCCTAGTGTGTTTCTTGGTTTAAAAATGTGATTGAAAGCAAGCCAGGCAGTCCTTTCCTCACAACTAATATTTTGTTGAAGATAGGCATTAAACGAAAAAACAAATAAAGTTCACAAAAGGTAAGTGTCCGTTATACCCAAGTGAAACAAAATAAGGATTTAGAGACACTAGGAGTACTTGGAAGTGGTCAAAGCGCTTTGGGGTGGACGTTTGAATGAGGAGTGGAGAGAGTGGAAGAAAGCATATGAAGACCAGTGGGTAAAGCAATCAGTGCAAAGGTCGGGAGGAAGGAAGAAGCTCACCTTTTCTGAGCAGCAGCAGGAAAGCTGATGTACTTAGAGTGAAGTGAGGGAGGAGAGGTTTGCGGAAATGGGGTCAGAGAAACAGGCACCTGTCAATTTATGAAGGGCCTTCTGGCAATGAAAACAGGGCTTTATTCAGAGTGTGAATTTAATTGTTTTTAAAAGAAAATCACAGCATCTGCTATATGTTTTTTAAAAGACATGGTTTCCTAACTCCTACCTTAGGTCATCTTTTTGAACATAAACATAGGACTGGTATAATCTTATTTAAAAAAAAATATGACAGTATTTGACGTAAAAAATCTTCCTAAATGACTAGCAAAATGAATTTAGCATTATAGAAAAAAAAAGTTAATATATCATGATCATCAGTTTCTTTCATTTTCCCACTCTCCTCCCAGGGTTTGCCACTGGCCAAATGGAGGCAGATGATCATGGACAAGAAAGTCAATTAACGTAACTGACAGAAGTCAGCAACCTGCCAAATACTATGGCAAAAAATGTGGATAGTGGATCTAGAAGAATAAACAGAGGATATCTACCACTCAAACTGAGGTGGTTGCATTAGCAGTATTCAAGATACAGCTATCATAATTAGGGGATGCTGGTCTACAAATGAACATCAAAATAAAGTAAATTGTGTTTCCAGGAGACATTTTAAAATGAAAGAATAAATTCTAAATCCTCTTTTACTGTATTTTATTACATATTTTATTATATGTTAAAGAACTGAAAATGACATATGTCTATCTTAAAACAACATGTTGAAAAGGAAACATTAATGCATTGTATTTTGCGAAGATAGATTACTTGAATTAGTAAAAATAATTCATACAGTTTTCACTTGTTATCATGCTCGAGTAATGAACTGAGAATCTCCTATAACAGAAAAACTATCATGGAAGGTGACATCATAAAATAAAAACAATTTTCAAATAATCTTGTTCCATCCAAGGTAAATATCCAGATGGCACTGAATGCTACAGAGCTGCTAAAAAAGTTTAAAATTCCATATGTATATACACATATATACACACATACACATATATACATATACAAATATACACACATACATATAGTATACACACATGTATATTTGTATATGTACACACATATGTATATTTATATACTTATATACATATATACACAAATATAATATATAATATATACACACATATATCGATATTATATATATATATATATATATATATATATATATATATGACAGGCTCTTGTTCTGATACCTGGCTAGAGTGCAGTGGGCCAATCATTGCTCACTGCAGCCTCAAATTCCTGGATTCAACCCATCTTCCAGGCCCAGCCTCTCCATCAGATAAGACTGCAGACGCATGCCACCACACTAGGCTAATTTTTACCTTTCTTACAGAGATGGGGGTGTTACTATGTTACCCAGACTGGTCTCAAACTCTTAACCTCATATGCTCTTGTCCCTCTGCCTCCTAAAGTGCTGAGATTACAGGTATAAGCCATCATGCCTGGACCCTTTCCTGTTTTTAATGGTTGAAAACATTATTTTTTACCTTCTTTCCATTTACTTGTATGTTCTTGTTTCTGAGTTGATCGCTTTTGTTATTTCTTACTTGATATTTATGTCCTTTCTTACACAAAGCACATAATGACAAAGCCACTGGTATCTATAGTCAAAATAACCATTAAGATCATTTATTACATGTTTAATGTCATCAACAAAAAACCCTCAAAGTGGTAGTTAAAAGTAAAAAGTTACAAAATGCTGATAACCCAAATAGTGAAATATGAAAATCAAATAATTTATTTTTGGCAGCAAGTCTACTTGCTTCTCTATTTTACCCAGGACAACCAATATGGATGGGTGTACTAGAGGAAAAAGTTGCATTTCTTCCATATTATTTTCCAAACATTTCAGAATCTTTGGGTGAAAAACGCATATAATGTGAATTTGGTCAACAATTGTGACCCAAAACGGCTATTGGATTATTGTTGATACAAAGACCCAGGGTGATCTGGAAGGTGATTTTGCAACTTGAAAACATGTTTTAAGTCAATATGTCTAGAAGTTTCTGGCACACATGTAAGGGTTTAATAAATGGTTGTTGAATGGATTAATAATGAAAGACAAAGGATCTGAACAGCATTTTGAGGCAAACCAAAGTTACAATATTCCTAGCAGTATTATGAAGTTTTATCCAAGTCAAATATTTTCCTAGGAAGAAAATCCATTTATTTTACAGTTTTATCTCCTTTGCTGAAATCATAATCACAATAATATGAACAACTTGCTTTCTTAATGGAGGAGCTGTCATAAGAGGAAAAATTCCAAAACAAGTAACACAAAATGGTATATGAAATCTGACCTGATTCACAGAAGGAAAAAGAACATGCCCTGGGGGACTTATCAGCAAATATAAGCCAGTAGCAAGAATATGACCTCCAGTGTCTGCTCTCATCTTCAACCTGGGAAGATTCAGGTAATGCAACAATAGACTTGGTGTTGATCCTGTGAACTCCCTAAGAGTCAACATGCATCTAAGATCTCACATTCCTGGTTGATTAAATTATTTTATTCGGATCTATCAAAGCAAAAAACCAAAACAATCTGCCAAACAAAGTTAAACAGGCCAGGACTTTAATGTAATAGAGGAGAGAATCTATAACTCAAAGTGAGGTTTACTGCAAAAGAAGAAAGAAAGAAAAAAGAAAAGAAAAGAAAGAAAGAAAAAGAGAAAGAGAGAAAGAGAGAAAGGGAAGAAGGGAGGAAAGGAGGAAGGAAGGAAGGAAGGAAGGAAATGTAAAGGAAAGAAAAGGAAAAGAAAAGAAAGAAGTCTGGTGATTTTTTTTTTAATTTTTTAATTGTAGAGATAAGGTTTCCCATGTTGTTGTCCAAGCTGGTCTTGAACTACCAGCCTCAAGTGATCCTTCTGCTGTAACCTCCCAAAATGCTGGGATCATAGGCATGAGCAACCACACCTGGCCAAGCTGAAAAATTTTTACAAAGCTAGAGTTAGGTCACAAAGGACCTGGGTCTTAGGCCACCAGTATTTGCTAACTGGCTTTGCCCCCTCAAAATGCAAACTGCCTCTGACTCATGACAGGAGGTAGATTTGCACCTTGGAGCAAAGCATTCTTCAAATGTAGGCTCTTACTATCTCACAGAAGCTCTATCTTCCTAGATGTTTACATTTCAAAGAAATGGCTTCCAGGTCTTTTGAGAAAGACAGTTTTGTGTTTTAAAACCGGCAAAACACTTTCAAAAAAGATTTACATCTCAAAAGGTCAGAGAAAAGATTGACAATTACTAGTTTTCTAAAGGGAATGCTGTAACAGGGAAGTCAGGGCCTAGATTTAAGAAGCGCCTTGTGTAAAGTTTAATCAAGCTATGGGGAACATTGAGGCCATCTTAGTCAGATCCTAAGAGATAATCTTGTTTATTCCAGAGGCCCTCCATATAGGAGGATTATTTATCTGAATCCCTTCAATTATAAGTTTGTATAGAGAACCAAAATTCAGCTTCTCATGAAAATATGTACAACAAAATGCCACTTAAAATCTCGGACTCCATTAAATCATCCTTTTCTGCAATTTTACACTAGAGCCTGTCTCTACCTTTCAGCCTATGTCTGCCTTTCGTGTCAGTATATTATTAGTCAGTTATTCACTGTTTATAATGCAAATACAATGTAAATTGAATAGATAATGAAATTGCAAATTTTACCAAAGAAGGAGGTCTTTCTAAAGTTAATGACATTGATGTAGAGCAGTTCAAATCACATGCAAAGCAGTTAGACCAATTCTGATCAAGAGCAATTGGCAAGAATAATTGCACAATAGGCTTTTAAAAATAAAATGGCTTTAATATAAAATAAACAAAAGTGATAATTGGGAAACTGATAAGACTCTGAAATAATTCTTTGCAGAAATGACTTTCAGGTGATAATCCCGCAGAAGCAGAATGAGAAGTCATGTTATCACACAATTTTATTGAAAGAATCATGTCAAAATTTATTTAAGTGAAGAATTAAAGTACGGTTGCAATTACAATTTGTTACACAGTTACATAATTATAATTTTCTGTTATAAAAATAAGCATTAGTCCTGGCACAGTGGCTCACGCCTGTAATCCCAGTAATTTGAGAGGTTGAGGCAGGCAGATCACCTGAGGTCAGGAGTTCAAGACCAGCCTGGCCAACATGGTGAAATCCCATCTCTACAAAAACACAAAAATTAGCCAGGCGTGATGGCACGTGCCTGTAATCCCAGCTACTCAGGGAGCTGAGGCAGGAGAATCCCTTGAACCTGGGAGGTGGAGGGTGCAGTGAGCCAAGATCGCACCATTGTACTCCAGCCTGGGTGATAGAACGAGACTCCGTCTCAAAAATAAAAATAAAAATAAAAATAAATAAGAAACATGAATTTCTTTTATTTATCTAGACAAAGTTCTAACAGATCCTCATTTTCACTACTAATTGTACCATATTGTTTTCTACTCTAGGTGAATTCACTTTAATGAATTTTCCAAACATCAACTATGTTCAGGATCTTTTATATACAAGTTCCTATTTCCTGGCATCAGATTTCAGCTTCAGACTTGATATTTCCATCCTCCTGAGTTCACTTCTCCCCAGAATTTAAAAGTGATCCTCTTTTTGATGCATCGAATTGATCCATTACCAATAAATCTACTTCTGTCTGATTTATTTCTCCTGAAATGTGTGACATTTTAGCATGTCTGACTTAATTTGGTGCCCCCTACAAATTATGAACTCTTAGATATAACATAAACTACACTTTCTTGAAAGAAAATACTGTATTTGTACAAAATATTTTTAAAGCAATATCGAAAGAAGATTTTCTACCCCCACCTAATAGTCACTCAAAATTTGAAGAAAAACATGAGGTACTAACTGAATATGACCTAGGCGCTCTGAATTTAGTAAACACTGCCCTCTCAATTGTAATCATTATATCCTTGTGGCTCTGCCTTCATCCTCATGTAATTATGATATAGAAATAGGAGAAATCTTGTAGTTTCCCAAACAAGCCATATGTCCTATCTCCATGCTTATTATTCTTCTCACACACCCCATTCCTCATTCCCTTGACCCACTCACATTCATAATTCAAATACTCTAGGAGCACACTTCCTGCACACAGAGGGTCATTGTGCAGCCTCTCAATATTATGCACTTCCAGTTCTACTCTTTTACCCTCTAAGCCTAACAAAGTCCCTGGCACATAGCAAGTAATTAATTAATGTCACTGTATCAGAAATCCATAACAGCAACAATGAAGCAGCTTATGTCCCTTGAAATAATAAAATAAGAGCCAGACCAATTTTGTGAAAATAAATGCTTTGAGAAGAAATAAAAACTGTCAGTACAATTAACACAGCTATTATTTTTCTAGCAACAACTCTTGTTAGCTCCTGCTTTCTGCACTTCAAAATCTGTGTCATGCGTAATGTTCTTTCTGTAGATGTTAGTTTAAACCAGAAATCTTGTATAGCATTAATAGACAGGCATACAAGAACACACCCAATGTGTCTAAATCCATCCGATACATTAAAAGGACATCAACAATTCTCCAGAGGTAGAAGTTTAAATCAACTGTTTCTTAAATGTTAGTATCTGAGCTATCTATGGATTAGGGATGAGGGATCTGGCACAATTTCTCATGAAGTAAAATACTGGAAACAAGCAATACATATTTATAATTAAAAATGCAGGTGTTACGTTGGGATAGTTATGAAGAGAGAATGCTTCCATCTGGAATAAAGATAACTCAAACATTGGCTAAAACGTATTTTCTCAACTACAACGCCCTCAGATAAACAGATACACTGAACCATTTCCATGACGATTTGCTGAATTATGAAAGACAATATTCTGAAGACCATCATTTCAGTGTAGAAAGAACTTCCCTGAACCATTTGTACACATCGTACTTCTAAGTTAGAGATTCAGCCTTCTAGCTATTATTTCCAAGGTGTACATAATGCGTATGACAGTTATTTTGATATGTTTGGGATGCATTTATGCCTTCAAGCTAAGCATGCACTATCCAATTTGGAGGCCTTAAATAAGCTCTCAGTATTTTTGAGAGCTAATTAAAACTTCATTATTAGTACAACCGCTGTCCCACATTACTGGCTTGATAAGAAACTCAATAACTGGCAGTGTCTTTGTAGGTCTTTCAGCTGACACTTATAATTAAGTTGCATGGAACCCAACCGCCCTCTAGAAACTCTCTTTACAAGACAACAAAATAGTAAGCATGAAGTACAGCGTTGATTTACGTTAGAGTGCAGGCAAAGCCTGGGTTCTGTCACAGATTTCTAACTTCCTTTTTCAACCAGAAAAAATAATTACATTTGAAACACATAGTTTTAGTAAGTTTATTTTTGGGGGGAATGTTCTATATGTACTCTTCTTTCTTGTGATATCTGCTTTCATACAGGTGGATAAATACTTTCCCATGAAGAATTCAATTTACCAAAACAAAACAAAACAAAAATCTAATAATTTAGCTGGACCAAAAGGGAAAGAGATAAGTACCACTATAATTAACTCTTTTTCTTTCTATTGATGAAATCATAATAGTTACTTTTTAATATAAGCTAGCATTCTCCCATCAACCAACATTGCTTGCAGGCAATTTTCATGCAGACATCCTGTTGTGTATTACGGGAATGTCAATGAACTTTAATATTTTGTAGAACAAAACATAATTAGTAAGGAAATCTTTGGAGAATAGCAATATGTGATGTATCAAGTTGCAAAGCAGAAGAGTTATAGTTCTGTTTAAATTTGTTATGCTCATAAAACATAGAGAAAAATATTCTGAGATTTGCATACTTTCTCAATGTAAAGACATTACTGTTAATGATTAAGGATAGTTTTTTTGAAATAATAAATCGTATTAATTATAACCAAAAATATGTCCATGTCACTATCTTATTGAAGAAATATTTCACTGAAAATATGTTAATAAGAAGAGGAATGAAGAAAGGTTACAGTAATTATTATGGAAACCGACAACCCAGGAAAAAGGAAATTAGGTAAGAAAGTACTTTTTAGAAAATGTTTCTTAAGACCTCATTTCAAAATGTAAAGGTGATGATACTGTGTGCCAAGTACAGTAAATTTTCTTATTTGTAATTTACTGATTCTAGCCTATCATTTATGACTGAGCTCAAGTAGCTAGCTATTTCTTTTTCTTCTTCTTCTTCTTTTTTGAGATACTCTCTTGCTTAGATGCAAGCACCACCTCCTGGGATCAAGCGATTCTCCCATCTCAGCCTCCCGAGTAGCGGGATTACAGGCACCTGATCTCACACCCAACTAATTTTTGTATTTTAATAGATATGGGGTTTCACCATGTTGGCCAGGCTGGTCTTGAACTCCTGACCTCAAGTGATCTGCCCACCTCGGCCTCCCAAAGTGCAAGGATTACAGGCGTGAAGCACCGCACCCAGCCAATTATTTCTTAAGAGACGGGAAAACAAAATTGGTAAGAATTAAATACCCCTAGATACGCCTGTTTAATATTTCTGATATTTTCAATCATAAGGTGCTTAATTCATCACATATACATAAAATCACTCCTGAAATGCCTTGCTGGTAGATGTGTCCATTGAGAAATCTTATAATCTATTTCAAAACATTTCGCACACAAATCTCTAAAATAAATGAGTCCATCTATTTGTAAGTTTTTAACAAGGTAATGTATAAACAGACGATGTGTTAAAATTCTGCTTAGTCTTTTTTCCTTCCACTGAATAAGCAATATAGCTATTTTTGGCATTAATTTTTCCCAAACATTTGAGTACCTACTATAAGCTGAAAAGCTCATGTTTCATTTAAATTGCTTAGAAAGTTATAATTCTCAGGAGCACTGATACAGTAAAACAAGAATATTTAAATGCTTATTTTTTAATAAAAAATTTTATTATGCTTGTTATTAATCATGACTATTGACATAATCTCAAAAATACTGGTTCTTTTTCAAACTCTTAGAGAAACAGAAATTTAAAATTGTGATTGTAGAACATTTAATGTAGTATGTGTCTTTAAAGTAGTTGGAATGAGAAATGAGTAGCCTCTGATTTTCACACAGGAACTTACAAAACATATATTTGATTATAAGACAAACTCATATTTGTTTAAAACTTTGAATATATAAATGTATTCACACTGAAAGTTAGTATCCTGTCTAAATTCATTTCTATAATGCTAGCTACTAGCTAGATTAATGAAAAAAAGAGAGAAGATCCAAATAAATACAATAAGAAATGACAAAGAGAATGTTACTACTGACATCACAGAAATAAAAGCAGCCATCAGAAACTACTAGGATCACTTGTACGCACACAAACTAGAAAATCTCGAAGAGATGGATACATTCCTGGACACACATACCCTCCCAAGACTGAGCCAGACATAGATTGATTCCCTGAACAGACTAATAATGAGCTCCAAAATTAAATCAGTAATAAATAGCCTACCAACCAAAAATGAAAAAGCCCAGGACCTGGTATATTCACAGCTGAATTCTACCAGATGTACAAAGAGCTAGTACCATTCTTACAGAAACTACTCCAAAATATTGAGGAGAAAGAACTCTTCCTCATTTCATTATATGAGTCCAGCATCTTGATACCACAACTTGGCAGAGACACACACAAAACAGAAAACTTCAAGCCAATATCCTTGATGAACACTGATGCAAAACTTCTCAGCAATACTTGCAAACTTATGATGGTTAATATGAAGTGTCAACTCGATCACTCAAGGATGCAAAATATCATTTCTGGGTGTATCTGGGTATTTCCGAGTGTTACGAGAAGAGATTAGTATTTGAGGCAGTGGACTGGGAGAGGAAGATCCACTCACTCCAACTGGCTGCCAGTACAGCTAGAAAAAGCAGGCAGAAGAAGGGGGAAGAAGCTGACTTGCTGAGTCTTCTGGTCTTCATCTTTCTCACGTGCTGGATGCTTCCAGCCCTTGAACATCAGACCTCACGTTCATTGGTTTTTGGACTGTTGGACTTATACCAGTTGTCTGTGATGGGCTCTTGGGCCTTGGGCCACAGACTAAAGGCTGCACTGTTGGCTTCCCTACTTCTGAAGGATTGGGACTTGGACTGAGCTGCTGCTGGCTTCCTTGCTCCTCTACTTGCAGATAATCTATTGTGGGACTTCGTCTTGTCAAATCTCCTTAATAAACTCCCTTTCGAATATACATATATCCTATTTAGCTCTGTCCCTCTAAAGAATCCTAATACAAAACTGAATCCAGAAGTACATAAAAAACCTAATCTACCATGATCAAGTAGGCTTCACCTTTGGGATGCAAGGTTATTTCAACATACACAAACCAATATGAATCACAATTCATCATATAAGCAGAATTAAAGACAAAAAACAAAACACATGATTATCTCAATGGATGCAGAAAAGGCTTTCAATAAAATTCAACATTCCTTCATATTAAAAACTCTCAATAAACTAGGTATTGAAAGAATATACCTCAAAATAATAAGAGCCATCTATGACAAAACCACAGCCAACATTATACTGAATGGGCAAAAGTTGGAAGCATTCCCCTTGAAAACCGGCACAAGATAAGGATGCCCTCTCTCAAAACTTCTACCTCACATAATATTGGAAGTCCTAGCCAGAGCAATCATGCAAGAGAAAGAAATAAAGCACATCCAAACAGGAAGTCAGGAAGTCAAACTATCTCTGTTTGCAGGTGACATGATTCTATATCTAGGAAAGCCCATAGTCTCAGCCCAAAAACCCTTCCAGCAGATAAATAACAATAAAGCTGGAGACATCACATTGCCCAACTTTAAACTATACTACAAAGCTACAGTAATCAAAACAGCATGGTAGTGTTACACAAACAGGCACATAGATCAATGGAACAGAATAGAGATACCAGAAATAAGGCCACACATTATGACCATCTGATTTTTGACAAAGTTGACAAAAACAAGCAATGGGGAAAACTCTCTCTTCAATAAATGGTGCTGGGATAACTAGCTGGCCATATGCATAAGATTGAAGCTGGACCCCTTACTTACACCATACACAATAATCAACTCAAAATGGTTGAAGACTTAAAAGTAAAACTCAAAATTATAAAACCCTGAACAACACCCTAGGCAATGCCATCTTGGAGATAGGAATGGGCAAATATTTCATGACAAAGACATTAAAAGCAATTGCAATGAAAGGAAAAGTTGACAAGTAGGATCTAATTAAACTTAAGAACATCTGCACAGCAAAAGAAACTATCAACAGAGTAAACAGAAAATCAACAGAATGGGAGAAAATATTTGCAAACTACACATCTGACGATGGTCTAATACCCCGCATCTACAAGGAACTTAAAATTTACAAGAGAAAAACAAACAACTCCATGAAAAAGTGGGCAAAGGACAGGAACAGACATTTCTCAAATGAAGACATTCATGTGGCCAACAAGCATTAAAAAAAAAAAAATCTCACTATCACTGATTATTAGAGAATTGCAAATCAAAACCACAATGAAATACCATCTCACACCAGTCAGAATGGCTATTACTAAAAAGTCAAAAAATAACAGATGCCGATGAGGTTGTGGAGAAAAAGAAACACACACTGTTGGTGGGTGTAAATTAGTTCAACCATTGTGGAAAGCAGCATGGTGATTCCTCAAAGAGCTAAAAAACAGAACTACCATTTGACCTGGGAATCCCATTACCAGGTACATATCTAGAGGAATATAAATCATTCTACCATAAAGACACATGCACATGAATGTTCATTGTAGCACTATTCATTATAGCAAAGACATGAAATCAACCTAAATTCCCATCAATGACAGACTGGATAAAGAAAATGTGCTACGTAGACACCATAAACTACTATGCAGTCATTGAAAAGGAACAAGATCATGTCTTTTGCAGGAACATGACTGGAGCTAGAGGCCATCATCCTTAGCAAACTAACAGAAGAACAGAAAACCAAATATCACATGTTCCTACTTAGAAGTGGGAACTAAATGATAAGAACTTATGAACACAAGGAAGAAAATAACAGACATTGGGGTCTTGTTGAGGGTAGAGGATTGGAAGAGGGAGAAAAATGGAAAAGATAACTATTGGGCACTGGGCTTAATACCTGGGTGATGAAATAAAACATGTATAGCAAACCCCTGTGACATGAGTTTACCTATGTAAGAAACCTTCACATGTACCCCCAAACCTAAATAAAAAGTTTAAAAAAGAGATTTTTATATATTCTTCTAGGTTGTTATATACATCGACATATAAAAATAATTTTTATTTATAAAACGATATATAATACATATAATGTTACAACATTTTAGAAAAAAAGACTCTATTAAAGTTATGTTTCTACAGTGGCATATTATACATCTCTCTTGTTTATTTTTATCAGGTACATTGTTTTCCATCATGTGAGTGTACTGTAATTGATTTCAGAAATCTTTTATTGAAGGACAGTTGTTTCCAGCTCTGCTCTATTACAGATAATGTTCCCTGAACATTCATTCAAGAAGACACACTTAAGAAAGTACATGGATTTCTTCAGATTAAATTGTTGAAAGTTAAATTTGACGTAGTGAAACATGGTGACAAAAAGGATTTCAGCTCCCACTTGCTCGGCCAGCCAAATGTGTTATGCAGGCACAATCGTATGTGAAGTCATGGACATACCTTTCCTTCATGAATTAAAAATGAAGTATGACTTTTTATTTTTAACCTTGAGAAAACAGTGGGAATGTTAATATTATTGCTAATTGTTTTCTTATTTGGCACAACATATTTAGTGTCAGTGGTTAAATAAATTAATAATATGAGGGAGTTAAACACTATACTTTCTCAAATATCAAATCTTCTGAACTTTATCATGCACTGAAATGTAAAAAGTAATGTAAATACAAAATTATCTTGGAAAACAATGAGATAAATATTTTATTACAAAGGCTTATATAGAAATATCTCACATTAAAAGTTTGGAATTTTCATTTCCTATTGATGATATTTCCTTTATCTTGGACTTTCCTTGCATGTATATATGTACCTTAGATACATCAACCTGAAGCTATTCCAAGGTTTCAGAAAGTAAACAGGCAGGTGGAAAACTGTAAGGGAGAAACACTGGAATGATACAACAAGTAGCACTAAATTCAGTAGGTAAAAATTTGTCATTATGTTTGGATAGCACCTCAGAATAATAACAGAAATTGGTAAAATTTCTGAGAATAATATATATAATAAGAAATATAAGAATAACCATGTATTCGTTTAGGTCTTCTGAGAAGCAGACACAAAGATAGTAGTAATTCTAGTGCAAGGATTAGTTTTTAAGGAAAATGGGTCATTGTATGACTGGATACAAGTCTTTTACTGTATGTATGTATCGTGAATTAATTTTCCCAGCATATGGTTTGTCTTTTCATTTTCTTAGTGTGTCATTTAAAGAATAGGAGATTTTGATTTCTCTGTATCATGTTTATCATTTTTATGGCTAATACTTTTTCGTCCTATCTAATAAATTGTTGATTATTCTAAGACTGAATATTTCCTCCTTTACATTCTTCTAGAGGTTTAAAACTGGTGGTGTCTCCATTCAGGTACATGATCCATTTTTGTGTAAAGTGTGAAGTAGGAGTCAGTGTTCATTTTCTCCATATGGATATCATTTTCTAACACCATTTGTTGAAAAGACTATATTGTTTTGAATTATGTTGGTGGTTTCATTAAAATTTAATTCTTCATATATATGTGAGTCTATTTGTGAACTCTCAATTTTAGACTCTTCATCTATATATTTATATTTACAGCTGTATGACTATCTCCATTATTATAAGTTTATAATTTTTGAAATTCTTATATTTTCTCCAACTTTTTTCAAACCAGTTTGGATTATTTTAGGCCTTTTACATTAAAGTAAATTTTGAATCACCTTGTAAATTTAAAAATAAAATCAATTTGAAGATAGTGAAAAGACTAATATATTTTACAATTAATAAAGATTGAATATCTCTCCATTTTGTTAGCTATTATTTTTAACAGAATATTTTAAATTACAGTACAGAATATCAGCATCAGCATAATTTTTATTATATTTAATTGTTAGTATTTTAAGTCTTTAGTTCTATTTTAAATGCTATTCCTTTTATAAATTACATTTTCCAAATATTTGATGCTAGCATATAGAATTACTTTTGTATCCATCTTATAACCTGTTACTTTGTTAAATTAATTCTTTTTTTTTTTTTTAGATAGGGTCTCACTCTGTCACTCAGACTAGAGTGCGGTGGTAAGATCATAGCTCACTGCAACCTTGAACTCCTGGGATCAAGTGATCCTCCTACCTCAGCCTCTTGAGCTTGAGCTATGGGAGCATGTCACCCTGCTGGTTTTGTTTTGTTTTGTTTGTTTGTTTTGGTATAGGGAAGATTTTCTTATGTTGCCAAAGCTGATCTCAAATGATCTTTCCACCTCGAAAGGCTCCCAAAGCATTGAGATTATGGGTTTGAGCCACCACACCCAGCCTAGTTACTTTTAATCATTCTGTTTTTGTTTTTAAGATTGATTAGGATTTCCTAAATATATTATTATGTCAGCTATAAACACAGACCTACTTCTTCTATTCCAATCTTTATGCTTCTATTTATTCTTTTCTTACTACATTGGCTAGAATCTCCGATGTAATATTAAATAAAATGTAAAACATACCTTTTTTTACACAAATCAATAAGAAAATATTCTGCTGTTTAACATTAAGTGCTGCATCCATCACCTATGAGTTTTTATAGCTGCCCATTATCAATTTGTGGTAGTTTACTTTCAGTCCATTTTTTTTAAAGAGCATGGTGATCATTAAAAAGTCAGGTAATAACAGATGCTGGAGAGGATGTGGAGAAATAGGAACTTTTACACTGTTGATGGGAGTGTAAATTAGTTCAATCATTGTGGAAGACAGTGTGGTGATTTCTCAAGGATCTAGATCCAGAAATACCATTTGAATCAGCAATCCCATTTTTGGTTATATACGCAAAGGATTATAAATCATTCTATTATAAAGACACATGCACAAGTATGTTTACCATGGCACTGTTCACAATAGCAAAGACTTGGAACTAACGCAAATGCCCATCAATGATAGACTGGATAAAGACAATGTGGCACATATACCATGGAATACTACGCATCCATAAAAAAGGATGAGTTCATGTCCTTTGCAGGGACATGGATGAAGCAGAAAACTACCATTCTCAGCAAACTAGCACAAGAAGAGAAAACCAAACACCACATGTTCTCATTCATAACTTGGAATTGAACAAGGAGAACACATGGACACAGGTAGGGGAGCATCATAGGTCAGGGCCTGTTGGGGTGTGGAGGCCTAGGGGAGGGATAGCATTAGGAGACATACCTAATGTAGATCATGGGTTGATGGGTACAGCAAGCCACCATGGCATGTGTATACCTATGTAAAAAACCTGCACGTTCTGCACATGTACCATAGAACTTAAAGTATAATAATAAAAAAAAGCATTTTGTCATTTTGTGAATGTCTGATTTAGTCAAATGATTTTATGTATCTGTTGAGATAATCATGATGATTTGCATTATTGATTTTTTAGAATATTGAACCAATCTTACTTTTTTAAAGATAAAAACCACTTAGTCATAAAGTATTGTCTTTATATAAAAATTATTGGATTTACTTTTCTAATTAGTTTTTGTGTCTATATTCATTATAAATATATATCTGCAATTTTATTTTTTGTAATTTTTATGTCTTGGTAAATATGATAAGGCCCTACATTATTAAAGAGAAGTATAAAGACACTGAATTATATTATACATTTAGAAAGATACATATTTTAAAATGTCAAATAGTAGCCACCAAAAATGTTACTTAGAGCATTAATTCTAAAAATAATACCGAAGAAGAAAACAATTATAATTTTAACAGCAACCTATCTCGATAGCAAAGAGGGCAGAAAAAGAGGAAGAAAAAATATTGAAAAGCACTTGATAAATATAGCTAAGCATTTAGAGATTTTGCTTAAGGTGTATTTATTTTTTGTATTAGTCTTTTCATTATATAATAGCAATTAACATTTTTTGTCCATAATTCTATTGCAAGGACATGCTAGCAGGTATTTTATCTTCAATCTTAAAAATCTTAAATAGTGTAGCTTCTATTTGGGAACTAGTATGAGTTCAGAAAAGCTTCTTCGATTCTTTCAAGGTTAAATACTTAGTTGGTAAATGTCTAGTAATGGAAGGGGAAGCAAATAGCATATTCACTAATTAGGATTATAAGTATTATATATTTTCATTCAAGTCTGCTAATTCTTCTCTTAATTACCCATCAGTGACTTTTATTGAATCACATTCTGTATTTAATTAGTTCTTTTGAATTGAGGTTATTCTCATTTTACAAGTTAACCATGGAAATACCTTGTGGACACTTGACTAATATTTTAATTAAAGCACAGAGTCATATGAAAGACATACCTCTTATCTTAGATAATTATCAGCTATTGATAACTCTCCATCTCAGTAGAATAAAGTTCTTGGTAGTATGATTATAATGAAGCAAATAAGGCTTATAAGCAAACAATTAACTAAAACTATAATAAAGCTCCTTTTTTAAACTTTCCTTATAACATTTATTTCTTTGAGAAAATGTTACATTTTTCAATACAGTCATAAATGCCTAATATTGGAAGATACATTTAAAGACTTAAATATGAAAACTTTTTGATCACTTCTTCAAATCTAGGTTCACTCTTCATTCTACACTTTGACATAATTACTGATCTAAATGAGTTTTCAAGTTATCAAATCACTATTTATTAAAACCCACATTAGGCAGGTCTCCAGTTAATAAGATCACTCATTATTTCTGTATCAGAGGTCACTGTAAGAACATATAAATCCAACACAATAGCCATTAAGTACAAATCTACACACATGAAATCTGACTCAAGCCCAAAAGTGAGTATAACACTGGTTTATTATTGAACCTGTTCAAAATGCTTTTAACAACTGGGGGTGTTAGAATGATGACATTACACCCTGGAGTGTCTGCTATAATATTCTACCACAAAGAACCATGCTGACAGGACCATGTTTATTTGCATGGTCCATACAAGTGCAAAAATATGAGTCATATGTATGTTTCACAGAATTTTGAATTCCTAGCCAAGTTAAGTTTAGGAAAACCCAGATAAAAAATGGAAACAGCATCTGATTAAAAGCACCTGATCTAACCTTTAAGAGTTCTCCGTGATGTCTTCGATAGACAACCAAGTACTATTATACCTTTCCCCCATGGTACATATTCAAATACTATGAATAAAGATTAGTTCTCATTCATAAGGAAGCTTTATATTTTGCACTGGTGTCATTAGTTTTTGTTTTCTTTTTCTTTTCTTTTTTTTTTTTTTTTGGTACCCAGATGTCATGAAACATTTGAGTCATTTTTTTGGTTTGTTTGGTTTTTGTTTTTAACTGGGAAATGTAAGAAGTGATTTATCACTATTTATTCAGGAAATAGCACACTATGATCCAAAAGTTGCCAAAACTACACATGCTTTTCATCTTTCTTGTCATTAAGAAAGGTCCAAATGCCACAGCATTTTTATGTTACAACATTGAACATATTTGGAATGCAACATGAGAATTAGGTAAGTAATTCAATATATCAAATGCTAAATTATTTAATTCTCAAAATATACAATTAATTAAAATAGAATAACTTATACTAATAAGAATGAATAAAGAACTGGCAGGTGGAAAAAGTTCTCCCTTCTAAAGTCTTAACACTGCCATTAACTTTGTCCCACATCTACCATTTTACCTTCATTTTCCATAATACACTAACTGGTAAAATGGGCATGTTAGCCTTTATGCACTAGAGGATGCACCACAGGATTAATAATTAAAAGGTTGGCAAGTGCTTTTTAATTACAGTGGTTACACAATTGCCAATGAATAATAATCCCTCTATTCCAAATCCAATGCCCAGAGGTTAATTGAGTTGCCAAGGTCTTAAGCATTATCAGTATACATCTCTGTTCAGATTGCTAAATACAGTATCTTTCAAATATTTATGAGGCATCATGGCTCCAAAATCCAGCAAATTATATAGAATGATTTTTTTCTTTAGTCATTTCATTTAGGCAGATGAAGCAATGTAACACAACTCCGCCAACCCTGATGAAGAAAATCAGGGCTGTAGGATATTGAGATGTAGTTCATGTTTGTAGAACTATTTCACTGAATGTTGATTTTTATACTCATGGTTTTTAAATTAGGAGAGGATTTTTATAGTTACCTCATGCTTAGAGATAAATTCACAATCTTCAAGTGTCAGAAATATAGGCTTAAGTAGAATAATATGAATAACAGCAATTATGATTCATTAATATAATAGTTTCTTCTTCACTGAAAGTTTTCTATCAATTTTATTAAATAAGACAACTGTACAAAATTGTTGAGTGCTTAAGAGTCAGTTCATTATAATTGCAAATGTTTTTCATTTAAAAATATGTTTAAGAAAATAAAAGGCTAAGGAAAAACACTCATGCCTGTAGTCCCAGCAGTTTGGGAGGACGCAGGTGGATTGCCTGAAGTCAGGAGTTCAAGACCACCCTCGACAACACGGCAAAACCCCAACTCTACTAGAAATACAAAAATCAGCCGGGTGTGGTGGGTGCCTGTAATCCCGGCTGCTTCGGAGGCTGAGGCAGGAGAATTGCTTGAACCCGGGAGGCAGAGGCTGCAGTGAGCTCGTGCCACTGCACTCCAGCCTGGGCAACAGGGTGAGACTCTGCTCAAAAATAAATAAATAAATAAATAAACAACAACAATAAATAAATACATAAATAAAAAAGGAAATCCAAATAATATGAAAAGAAGCAAATAACAAGAAAAAAGTCTAGCCTGTAAGGTTGCCATTTGTGCTCCATCAGTGATAAGTGTGAGAGCTGATATTCAGTAGGAAGGAGGGGTACAAAAGCAAACAAATAGACACCATGCTTATTAATCATCTTATAGCCAGATTACGTTTTTATTGTCCTAGGGCTAATTCTCTCCTTGAGACCCTGGTATACATATTTTAACAGTTTGGATCCATAAAACCAGAATGACAATAATGCATTATTTATTTTCTGTTCCAAGAAATTTTTTTCACTGATTTGATAAATACTATAAATGAATGTACTTTAAATAAATACTTTAATGTTTTACTTAGGTTAGGACAATATATTTTAAACCAATATAATTAACATACATTAATTTTTAAAATCGTTTTTCCAAAACAGAGTATCCTCTTTTGAATCTTCATAGGGATGAGTAGACCAATGCTGTCTATTTTTCTTTCAGATAACTACGTCCCTATCTAGTTTATATACTTATTGAACTCCAGCGGCTGTTCTAGAACTTTCATTAAACCAAATGGTATTTGCCACACTGCCTGCCACATAGCAGGATCTCGGTAAAAGGAGATGCTTTTGTCCTTCTCTGGCTCCAGCCCACAAACCCTGCTACCCTCAGAGATTTTGTATTTACCGCTCCTCTTTTCTACAGACATGTTCCATGTTTGCCCAACCTACGAATGATACAAAAGAAAGCAGCCTCCCTGGTCTGCAAGCTTCTTGCGTACCACTGCACTTACTCTTTCCCTCTCTCTCACCATCCCCAACCACTTTTTAAAAACAACTGTATAATCACTACTTTATGTTCCAACTAGCTCTAATCTCCATGAGAATATATAAATATATATATATATATATTATATATAG
>PVKP010005226.1:65038-91133 GCA_004027715.1 Plecturocebus donacophilus | reverse complement strand
GTACCCCTGAAGCTAAAATCAACATTTTTAGAAAAAGAGCTTCAGGTAGTGCATTAGACTATACATAAACTACACCTTTCTTCCAGTATTACTATATATAGTTTTATGCTCATATTCTGTAAATTGGTTGCATAACACTAAGGCCCATTAGTATCTTTGCTTCTTACACATTCTTATTTCATAGTTTTGCTTGGAGATATAACTTTAATGCTTTAAGTTTTCAAAATAACAAACAATATTTTCAGAACAATAGTAGAATAAATGTTTGCAGTAGCTATCTTTGAAGAATTACTCAGCTATAACCCCTGCCTCTGAGAACTACCTGGGAAGCCGTGTTATACTACTTGAACAGGTAATTCCAACTAGACCTGGATTAGACATGTAACCTTCCCTGAGGCAATCAGTTTTACTCACCTTTGAATTTGGAATCCAAATGAAAAATTATTGCAACTTTGGGCTTTACTAAGATGGTTTAAAGTTTCCTTCAGTTTGACTAAAGTTTAGACTTGTTTCATCCTTTCTAGAGGCCCCACCTTCCTTTTCTTTGAGGATTTACTTTAGAAAACTTACCTAAATGCTCTCTGACTCTATGAAAAGTGTATAAATCTTCCCCCAGGCTCTCACCAGTTTAACAATTCAGAAGTGTTTCAGCCATTCCTTCAAAATGTAATCATCAGGAAAGATAGTATTCCCTACCCCAGTTGCTATGGAGTAGGAGTAGGAACCTAATTTTAATTGGCACCAATTAGCATACACAGATAGTCTAATCACAGAGAACAGAACATTTGTAACTTCAGGAATTAGGCATTGTGCTTAACATAATCCCATAGAACTATCTCCCTGCTAATACCCTCCAGGGCCTCTTTTCACTAGCTCACCAGCAGCTAAAAACCTCCTTTTCTTTCATTGGAGTTGAGTTCAATCTCTTTCTTGTTACAATAGTTTTGAATGAGATCTTCCTTGCCTGTTTAACTTTGCCAATGCAATTTTTCTTTGAAAAGCTTACGAGTGAATAGAGCACTTAACACACAGGATCTGAATGGTTATTATTTGGCATGGAGATATAGAGAAAGAAAACGAAGCATATGCAAAACTAAATCAGTGAGATAAGTAATAAGTGGCCATGAGAAGAAGAGGAAGAGGAAGAGTAGTTGCCTTCATTGCTGGCGGTTTCCAATATTGACTGCAGACCCTCAGTAGAGCTTCCTGCAATTGAAATTTATAAGATATCCCTGTATTCCTGGGTTTTGTTTAGTTGTTTTCAGATGATTTTCTGTTAATTGAAACTAAAATAATCTTGACTTAGAAAGTGGTTTATTTAACATGGGAACGTGCCAATTCAAAGTGCTGAGTATGTGTTAACATTTTTTGGCTAGCATGCAAAATCAAGGACAGAAGTTATGGGAATATGAATGGCATTTTGTCCAAGATTTTCTCTAATATGTCTGCTTCATTTTGAGAAAATATATATTTGGTGGAACATCTTGTCATCACTTCTAATTGATACTTCTATAATGTGGTGGTGATGGGAAGCATAATGTGACTGGAGAGTTGACAGTCCTTCTGTAGGAGTATGTCACTTTCCTTTTCCAATGAATAACACTGACTCAGAGCAAAGATAATTTGAAAACCAGAAAAAGGATGGATGGATAAAATTGGAGATGGAGCAGAAACATTAGAAGCCCAGGGCTACTAAAAAAAAAAAAACAATTTAAGGGAGTGAAAAACAGTGTGTTTATCGTCTCTACCTACTAGAAATTTTAAGTCTTATCTACTTATAACCAAGATGATTAAGTATTTATGAAAAAGGCAAAAAGGATTTAATGAAGAATAGGTCAGGAAGAAAATTAAAATAGCCAATAAACATATTAAAATAAGGCAGATAAGCTGAAAATTAACCATCTGGACATTGATCTTTTCGTAAAGTTAAAAAATATATATTTAATAAAAGTGATGATAAAAATGAGAAAGGTTTGTTATAAGTGTTGGATTATTAACCCTTTATTATATAAATGGCTGGCAAATATTTTTCCCATTTTGTCAGTTACCTTTATATTTTAATGATTTTTTTTTCCGTTTAGAAGATTTTTAGGTTGATGATCTCCTAGTTGTCTATTTTGGCTTTTGCTGCCTATGCTTTTGTTGCCATATCCAAAAAATCATTGCAAAGACCAGTCTTGGAAGTCACCTCCATGTTTTATTTTCTGGGAGTTTTGCATTTTCAGGTTGTTCGTTTAAGGATTTAGTCCATTTTGAGTTGATTTTTGTATCTGCTGTAACATAGGAACCCATTTTTATTCTTTTGCATGTAGATATTCAGTTTTCCTAAAACTACTTACTGAAGAGACTATCCTTTTCCCATTGTGTATTCTTGTCATCTTTGACAAAGATTAGTTTACCTTACATGCATGTGTTTACTTCTACCCTTTCTATTTTGTTTCATTGGATTATATGTCTATGTTTATGCCAGTATCTTTTTGTTATGATCATGTAGTATTAGTCAAATTATTGGTCAAAATGTATAAAATTTCACTCATACAAGCTGAATAAGTCCTAAAAATCTATTATACAGCATAGTGCCTATAGTTAGCAATTCTATGTTACATACTTTAAAATTTGCTAAATGGGTAGCTCTTATGTTAGGTATTCTTATCATAGCAATAATAGTAATAATAAATGCCAGTCAAAGATTTGTTTAACTTATCATTTAATGAGGAAAAAAGTAAGATAGTGTGGCCAGTTTGGAAGGTATTATTAACAAAGCATGTATAAACAATGCTAGAAAAAGATTGCTGGATTAAATACAATACCGATTTATGTATGATAGGTCATAAACCTTTAAGGGTTTTATGTTCTACCAGAAGAGCATTATTTTCATCTTTACTACATCAAAAAGTCTACTGGACCAAAAAGTCTTCAAGTTAACATGGAGTCTGGGACATTAATAAATAGCAAACTGTGAGGCGAGCTAAGTACATTTCCCTAGATTATTAATAGGTACCTGTTGCTCCCATTTGGCATTAAAAGGATGTGTTGCATGTTTTTATGCCTTATTTGAAAATTTTAAATGATGTTTTATTGTGACACGCTGAAAAAATTTAAACTGATATCAGAATTAATAATCTTTTACCATCATCACTATTCCTCTGCAACTTTAGATTTTAAATTCCATGATAGTTAGGTTAATGTTAGTTTTCATCACCTGCATGCATGCAATACCTAAATACAATGCAAAGTACTTTGTTGGGACTAAATAAGTTTATATTAACAGACTGTATGCTACATAAAAGAAGAGATTGGATCTCTTTCATCTGCTATTGAATATACAACATGAAGGACTGCTTTTTGAATAAAAGATGTGCTTCATACATAAGTTGAAGGAAAGCATAAATTAAGGAATGAATTAATTTTTATAACTAATGTATTAAGAACTGTTCTAACAGAGAGTAGATAAAATTAGACTGAAGCAGTAGTTTTTGAATTTAGAGAAAAATCCAGTGTTGAACAAGAATGCAATGAGTAAAGGTGAATATGAGAAATAATCTTTCATAAACAGGCAGCAAGGAATGCAAGTGTGCTAGAAAGGAAGGGACCAAACCAAGATACAGGCAGGCTGGTGATAGCCACACTTAAAATTCTTAATTTCGTGGAAGAACAAAATATAAAAAAGCTGTAGCATGTAGTGTAGGATCCCTACTTAGCTTTAAAAAAATCAGGTCTTTCTTGACTTCAGGCTTGCAAACTTCACTTAGCGAAACAAAGCCTCTGCAATTTGGCTCATCTTTTTTAGGTATTTCCTTCATTAAATGCCATCATTATCTATCATCTATATTACTACCGCAGCGATGCAAACAGAAAGCAATTTACTCTTCCTCCACTGTCCTCTCAAATCCAAATTATGTACTGTTTCTTCCTTGTATCTTAAATAAAACACCTAATTTGGGAAATATCGTTTGAAAAATAAAAATTCTTCCACAATATCTTTGGTCCTTAAAATAGTTACAGTCTAGCAATTAAAAATAAATTTCCATTGTTTATTTGTACCACATTTTCTTTATGCATTCATCTGTTACTGGACACTGAGGTTGATTCCATACCTTGGCTCTTGTGAATAGTGCTACAATAAATATAGAAGTGCAGATATCCGTTAGACATATTGATTATGGGGATTTATCAGAGTTTGTGTGCAAAGAAGTTGAGCTTTCAAACCCACGGTTAAGAAAAGATACTGGTTTCTTTGTTGTTGTTGTTGTTTTTTGGGACAGAATTTCGCTCTTGTTGTCTAGGCTGGAGTGCAGTGCCGTGATATCGGCTCACTGCAACCCCTACCTCCCGGTTCAAGTGATTCTCCTGCCTCAGCCTCCCACGTAGCTGGGATTACAGGCATGTGCCACCATGCCCAGCTAATCTTTGTATTTTTAATACAGACAAGGTTTCACCATGTTGCCCAGGCTAGTCTCAAACTCCTGACCTCAGGTGATCCACCCACCTAGGCTTCCCAAAGTGCTGGGATTACAGGCATGAGTCACAACTCATTATCTTGGTTTCTTAAAAGTTTATCTAGGTAAAACTCATTTTGTATTTTAATATATTCAAATAATTCAGGTCTTATTAGTCTTTTAAGAATAAAACTTCTTTTTAAATCTTTTAATAGTTTTTGTTTTGATGGAATCTAATCAGCATTTGTGGATCTGAACCCTCATACATTAGTTTAGATCATAATATTGCCAATCTTTTATATTATTTTCAAACAATGGCAAAATAATGACTTTTATACAAACACAACATAAACATTTGTCAGAGATATTATGTCAATAATGAATGAGGAAACCTTTCATGGTGGCTCATGCATGTAGTCTCAACCATCAGGAGGCTGAGGCAGGAGGATCCATTGAGCCCAGAAGGCAGAGGCTACAATGAGCCCTGACTGCACCACTGCCATCCAGCCTGGCCTGCAGACTGAGATCCTGTCTCAAAGAAACAAAAGGTAAAAAAATAAAGAAGAAGTCCCTTCTAAATGATAATAAAATAAATCAGGTAACCATTGCAATCATTTCAAAGGAGAATCTCAAGAAGCATACATACATATAAAATAAGAAATTCCTAAATGAATTTACAAATATTTTTTGAAAGCCCATCTACAGGGCAATAATCCATTGCATTCCATTAGGTACAATTAATTGGGATGTAAAGAAAAAAATCGTTTGCATTTTTTACAGTTTACATAGTTTGAAAATAGCTCAAAGCAGTCAAAGATACAAATAACCTTAATGAGTAATCTAGAAAACACACCTATTATGTTTTCCCCCATTTTCAAGGCTCCTCAGATTTTTCTTGATGTTTTCTAAGGCTAAGATTGAATTTGGAGTTTTATATTAATCATTTATTAAAGTTTCTAAATTTTTATGTTGATGTTTCTAAATATAAAAAACAAGGTTCATTTAATCTCATTGGCCCTCATGGAAAAATAATGTCAATTTCTCCATATAAATTTTAATATATTCTTGTGCATTATTTCATTAAGGAATTCTACTAAAACATTATAATAAGCTATTTACTACTTGTAAGTGTAATTGTAATATAAAATTTGAATAAAAGTGAAATACTAAGAATATTTAAAATATTCTAACAGATTAACAAATACAATAATAAGTTCTTTACACTACGATAATATAGTAAAATTTAATACTTTTAAATTTGAGGGTGTGACAACTTAAGTAAAATTTGAGTGTTTTAAATATTAATAGTGTCATTATCAACTTACATAAATATATTTTTTAAGCTGATATAAATAAATATAAGCAACTGTGTAATATTTTAAAAATTGAGGCTGCATATGTATGAAGGTTTATGTGTCTTCCGAAGGGAACAGAAATCTGAGCTTCAGTAGCTGCTACTAGTGTTTCATTCTTTCCTCCAAAATTCTGAATATTAACAGAACTGCAAAAAAGTGGCTATATGTCTCACTATGAATGATGCAGTGATGTCAAGATGTCAAGTCCTCAGATCAGATTCTATATATATACATTAAACAGCAAAACAAGTTCAGATTGACATTAGCCTAAAGTAAAATTTATCTCATGGCATTCCTTGTCGGGATCAGCACTGTACCAGTTGTACATCAATATGTGCAATGAGGGCACCCCCTAGTGGTTAGATACTAAAGCAGCTTTTGAAGTAACCCTTTATGTACATAAAGACAAAAACAGTAATTTAAGAGAAAACTATAAAAATAGATGCACTATGCAGAGTGATACATTTTAAAATAAGAATAGAAGTAAAAAGAAGAAAAGTCTTCTCAGCTTCCCCACTGTCCTCACTCCCCAAGCTGTTCCCACTGGCTGGGTGCTCAGAGGTGGTCCCTATTGAGAGATTTTTGGTTTGGTTTTTTGTTTTGTGTTTTTGGTTTTCCAAAATGGTCACAGTTATCATATAGTCATAAGTTATCTTTCGTGTCTTCAACTTTATGCAGCATTCAATTCCTGCTGAGAAATCTTTAGTTTAAAACAAAAATCTTTGTGTATGGAGTGCTTTTTTCTCACTAAAGCTATTGTTATTAAAAAATATTTATGTTTCCTGCTCTAAGTTTGTGGTAAATTCTTATAAAGTTTTTTTTTTTCTATTTCTTGAAAGAGAGGATCAGATTCATTAAGAATCAACTTCCAGTACCCACTTTCTTAGATACATTCTTTACAGAGAAAGGGAACAGACAAAACACCGTCCAGGGTTCTACTGCTGTTCTTAAATATTAAAATAAGAAAGCCCATCCTGTGTATCTACTGTCTATTGTCTCCAAATGGGTGATACCTCCATGTTTTCCCTGTAAAGGCTCATAATTGCTTTGGGTGTCTTCTGCGATAATTTACTACTCAATGTGTGTGTATGTGTGCGCATCAATGTATTACCATCTGCCCCTACTGTCCAAAATTCCCCAGAATTTATATTTATTTCCAGTGTTCTTCGTTTTATTTTCCTAATTTTAATTGGTAGTTAGAACTAAAGGGTAGGGTAATACAAAAACAACTCACTTTTTAAAATGAATTACTTTTTCTAATTTGACATTGAGGAATGAATAGTTTTATTGAAATCAAAAGTTTGAATGTCACCGTTAAAAGGATGTAGTCTATATTTTTATATCTTGATTAGTAAATTAAACATCAATTATCTTTATTCCGAAAAGCATTTTTAAATGATTACATGACTATGTGATTCACAGGGCTTTAATGTAGATAAATAAGATTACTTCTAAAGAGCCTAGCTGAGTAGCAAAGACACAATAAATGTTTATCACATATGACTTTTCTTCATACATTTTTAACTGTTTTCTTTAATCAGCTCTTCATACCATTTCAATTTTGTGATATGAGTCACTTGACAGAAGAAAAAGTACATGACATATGGGGAGTTGGATTGGAAAGAAAAAGAGGTCTTAAGTATTATGATGAAAATATCCTGCTTTTATACTTTTCACAAAGACACGTGGCCTTGAAAACACATTGATAGGGAATCTCTTAGGGTCAAGATGAGTGAGGGGAATCTGAAGCATTACCCTCAGTTCTTTAACTGTAAATACATACCTATTAATCTGGTTTATAAGACAGGAGAAAATTTGGTAAATACATATTTCATGCAGGCTACAAATTATACAAGTTATGAAATTAGCATTAGTTTCTGTGCCCTTAAAAATACTCAGATAAAGGTAGCAATGAAGAATAAGATTAGTAATGTGAATAATAAAAATTTAATTATCCAATGTGTAAAAATTGATAGATAATAATTGCATTCATCATTGTTAACCTTTTTCCCCTTGATAAAAGATCACTTAGTAAAAACCGTGTCAACAAAATCTCACGATAATTTTCCTGTGTGGTCGTTTACAAACTTCCAAATGGAAGACTCAGGCAAAACATAAAGCAAAACTTATCTGAAGTAATGTTACAAGAAGACTATTGAAATTTGATGTTTTGCTAAAAAATCATGTTCAAGAACCTTGTCCCTGAGCACGTCAAATCAAGAAAATGGAGACAATTTTATCACTAATTTTTAGCAGTTTTCAATCAATACTTAAGGTATATAGTAATGAGCTATATAATCTTAGTGTTTGAACCTTGAAGTTTCAGATTCTTTGATGTTTTTAAATCTTCAAACACAGCCAATATGTTTGCCTAGTTCTCCTGGAAGTTGTCCTTTATTTAAAAATCATTTTAGTAAGTTAATTAATATTATTATGTTCTTACAAAATTGAAACAGTAAGGTTTTTCTCCATACCCAACCCTGGTGTTCGAAAAATAGGGCAATTGCATATGCTAGCTTATTTCTTTTTCAAAACCAATCAATTTCAGTATGTAATAAAAAATTTCTATTTGAATTACAACATTTTAAGAAATACAAAGCAAATGGTTCAGTATTTAATAATTTTTCTCCACTATAACTGTGCTATTTGATTATAAGGTTCAGGTTTTCTATTAGACCTTACAATAAGTGCAATTTTGAAAACCAAAGCTTGGTGGTAAATAACACATTTTATGCTAGAAACAGGTAATTTTTTCTGTATTTTGATTTTAATAAAAACATCAACCACCAACCCAGCATTTCTGTCATATAATTAGTGTTTAGTATCATACTACTTCCCCTCACCCCAATTATAATTGTTTGCTCCAAAGAATTTGCCAGTTCATGGTAATCTCCCGTAATTATAAAATAATGTCAATTTTTCAATAACATATTTAACCATATAATCATAGTAAAAAAGGAATTGAAGAAAATGATTTTATGACCAATTCATTACAAATGCAAAAATGAAATCTAAACTGTAAAATGTATGATTTTATATATTAAAAACCTTGAAATTTGTATCCTTACCGAAGTTATGATGTGTGTTTGATGGCATCCATAATTATTCTTGATTCTTTTCAAAATGAATATTTAACAACATCAGGAATAAAAGATTTCACAAAAGTTTCTCCTATGATAAGTTTTAAAGGTTTTGTTTGTATTGTTCTTAATAATGAAAAACAATATCTGTTTTTCCATTTTTTCTCTAAATCTTGATGTTATTATTAATTTTCATATGTTTTAGGAATTCATTCTATAATTTTAAAAGTCTATGATTCTTTTTTTTCTCACCCTTAAATAAACATTACATAATTTGACTTAACCTTGATCAGCTGCAGAGGTTCATGTGGTATTATTATGTAGTTGCAAAAGGCTTTATAAGTAAACTTAGACATGCTATTTGACATATGTGTAAATGTATTATTACTCAATTCTGAGGTGAACTTTTGATTTATTTCCTATGGCTGCATATAAGGTGATGAATTAACTTTCCCTGAAATATATAGTTTTATATTCTATGCTGCTGGACTACCAGTAGAGTGTAAAGTTTGAACACACATTTCCATAAACTTGTTTTTTAAGGTAAACACTTAATATTCCAAGACAAAGAAAATACCTAGTTAAAATTTGCGATTACATTTGAAGATATAAAAATAGGTTGTTGGAAATGGTAATCAACATGTCCCTTCTCTTCTTAGAGACTCCTCATCTGACAATAACCCATGTTTGTCTCTATACCCTTTGTAGTTCACGCTTCCTGATTTTCCTGACCTGGATGTCTGCCTCAGAACTTCATTGTATCAGAATGAGAAACGTAAATACAGTCCTCAAAGCATTGTTGAGTAATTAGTTCCTTGATAGTAGAGGTGAATGTAACATTAAAACCCACAGCACAAATGTGAATCAAAGTTTTGCAAAAGGTGTCTGTTTTATTTCTCCCACCTTCTATTCATCTTTATTTCAAAGAGGCACTTACCCTTATCTTCAACCTCCCTGTAACCTACATCTCGCTGCAACTTCTCTACAGCTTTCTCCCATTTCTAGAATCTCTTCTGTTCCCAATCCCATTTCTTATGTAAAATGAGTTAATTCTGTTAAAATGTCTCTGATTTGCATAGTTACAGACGTTACTATTTAGCATAATTAGGACTTTTCAGTTCTTACTTTTTAAAGAATGCCTGGATACAATTTACTCTTTCCCTCTTGAATAACCTACATCAGTGGACCTAGACTTCAGTTTCCCAGTTTGGACTATATATTTCGGCCCATTTCAGCAGGTTTGCCTGACAACCTGGCGAGAAAGACCTAAGAAGTAGCTTATCACACAAGGTAAAAAATACTTACCTAAAGATTATACATTTCTAAACATGTGTAGTCTTCTAAAATGAAAAATGCTTAAGCCATATGATATGATTTCACTGTGTCTCCACCCAACATCTTGAATTGTAATTCCCACAATTTCCATGTGTCGTAGGAGGAACCCAGTGGCAGGGGGTGATTGAATTATGGGGACAGGTCTTTTCTGTGCTGTTTTCATGATAGTGAATAAGTTTCATAAGATCTGATGGTTTTTAAAAGGGGAGTTTCCCTGCACAAGCTCTCTTCTCTTGTCTGCCACCATGTGAGATGTGTCTTTTACCTTCCACAGTAATTGTGAGGCCTTGTCAGCCTGTGTAATTGTAAGTCCATTAAACCTCTTTTTTGTAAATTGCCCAGTCTCTGATATGTCTTTATCAGCAGCATGAAAATGGACTAATACAGTAAATTGGTACCAGTGGAGTGGGGCATTGCTGAAAATTCCACATTCCAAAAATGTGGAAGTGACATTGGAACTGGGTGGCAGGCAGAAGTTGGAGGGCACAGAATAAGAAAGGAAAATGTAGGAAAGTTTGGAACTTCCTAGAGACTTGCTGAATGGCTTTGACAAAAATGCTGATAGTGATATGAACAATAACATCCAGGCTGAGGTGGTCTCAGATGGAAATGAGGAACTTGTTGGGAACTGGAGCAAAGGTGACTCTTGTTATGTTTCAGCAAAGAGATGGGTGGCATTTTGTCCTTGCCCTAGAGATTTATGGAACTTTGAACTTGAGAGAGATAATTTAGGATATCTAGTGGAAGAAATTTCTAAGCAGCAAAACATTCAAGAGGTGACTCTGGTGCTGTCAAAGACATTAAGTTTTTTAAGGGAAGCAGAGCATAAAAGTTCAGAAAATTTGCAGCCAGACAATGTGATAGAAAAGAAAAACCCATTTTCTGAAGAGAAATTCAAACCGGCTGCAGAAATTTGCATAAGTAATAAGGAGCCAAATGTTAATCCCCAAGACAATAGGGAACTTGTCTCCAGGACATGTCTGAGGTCTTCACAGCAGCCCCTCCCATCGCAGGTCCGCCTGGGAGGAAAAAGTGGTTTTGTGGGCCAGGCCCAGGGTCCCTTTGCTGTGGTGCAGCCTAGGAACTTGGTGCCCTGCATCCCAGCTGCTCCAACTGCTGCTGAAGGGGCCAAAGTAAAGCTTGGGCTGTGGCTTCAGACAGTGCAACCCTCAAGCCTTGGCAGCTTCCATATGGTGGGAAGCCTGCAAGTGCATAGAAGTCAAGAATTGAGGTTTGGGAACCTCTGCCTAGATTTCAGAAGATGTATGGATGTCCAGGCAGATGTTTGCTGCAGGGGCTGCGCTCTCATGGAGAACCTCTGCTAGGCCAGTGCAGAAGGGAAATGTGGGGTTGGAGCCCCCACACTGCGTCTCAACTGGGGCACCTCCTAGTAGATCTGTGAGAAGAAGGCCACCAGCCTCCAGACCCCAGAATGGTAGATCCACTGACAGCTTGCACCATGTACCTGGAAAAGCTGCAGACACTCAATGCCAGCCTGTGAAAGCAGCCAGGAGGAAAGCTGTATCCTGCAAAGCCACAAGGGCAAAGCTGCCCAAGACCATGGGAACCCACACCTTGTATCAGTGTGACCTGGATGTGAGACCTGGAGTCAAAGGAGATCATTCTGGAGCTTTACGATTTGACTGCCCCACTGGACTTTGGGTTGGATGGGGCCTGTAGACCCTTTGTTTTGGCTAATTTCTCCCATTTGGAATGGCTGTATTCACCCAATGCCTGTACTCCCATTGTACCTGGGAAGTAACTAACTTGCTTTTGATTTTACAGGCTCATAGACGGAAGAGACTTGCCTTGTTTCAGGTGAGACATTGGACTGTGGACTTTCAAGTTAATGCTGAAATGAGTTAAGACTTTGGGGGACTGTTGGGAAGGCATGATTGATTTTGAAATATGAAGACATGAGATTTGGAGAGGCTGGGAGTGGAATGATATGGTTTGGCTGTGTCCCCACCCAAATCTCATCTTGAATTGTAACTCCCACAATCCCCATGTGTCCTAGGAGGAACTCAGTGGGAGATGATTGAATCGTGGGGGTGTGTCTTTCTTGCACTGTTCTTGTGATAGTGAATAATTTTCACGAGCTCTGATGGTTTTATAAAGGAGAATTTTCCTGAACTAGCTCTCTTCTCTTGTCTGTTGCCACGTGAGACCTGCCTTTCACCTTCTGCTGTGATTGTCAGGCCTCCCCAGCCATGTGGAAATGTAAGTCCATCAAACCTCTTTCTTTTGTAAATTGCCCTGTCTCAAGTATGTCTTTATCAGCAGTGTGAAAATAGACTAATACACCATATATGCTTTGGTCATTTATCATTGGTAAAACACGTCTAGTGTCTCACGTCTAGTTCTCAGGCCATAGTTTTCACACTTTAAGCTATAGCAGTGGATTAGATAATCTTTGATGTATCTTTCAGCTATAAAATGTGATATTTTCATTTTGCTGGGCTGTGCTTCACTCTGCATATCTCACCATCCAATCTTTTTGCCTGTCTTTTTGACACAGAAGACTGACATTTGCTGTATGTAGCTTCATGTACAATGAAAAAGAGAGAGTGGTGAGGAAAAGAGAGGTAGAGATTTTCAATTTTTCTGTGATAAACTGTTCCCAGACAGAATGAAGGCATTTCATGATTTTCTCCATGGCTATACCTGTCCAGCTCCATGCCTTTTGAAGCTGTATTTCAATTTCATAATAGAACCAAATCCTTTACTAGAAACTATCAATCTCCTATGTGTTCCATACAGTTCTACAAAGAGCAAAGTTCTTAAGGGATCAAGACTTCCATTTTTATAGAACAATAAAAACACAATAGAAGAAAATATATGCTTTTATTTTTCTAATTTTTTATATTACCTGCTATTTATTACTGTTTGGTTATTATTATTTTTAAGTTTATATAAATAAAGACCTCACATTAATGACATATTTGCATTTATTGCTTTATAATAGCAAGACTGAGCTACTCACCTTTTGCTAAGGCCTTGTCACCTCTTGTTAAATTGTAAATCTCAAAGTCCTTTAAAAAAAATTCTATCTATCTGTCTTTTGTCTAAACCTGTCACTATTAGCTTCATCTCATCTCCCAAATTCTGCCCCTTCCTCATAACCCCTACTGTAGCTGTCTTTGGTGAGCCTGTCTCAGTATTCACACATCACTGTCATTCGTATTTCATGTTGATGACTCTGACAGTGATTACTTCCTGTATATAAATGGAAAGAAAGAAAAAAAAAAAACCCACAACAGAACAATACCTCTCTGAAGGCTGCAGCCAGTAATTGAAATCCAGTTGCATTTTCAGTTTGGTAATTTAGAATTTTGGAAAAGAGGCCTCTTTGCTGTTATCTCATGACAGGCTGATCTGTCCAACACTGTTATTTCCCTAGAGTTTACCTGTCTGACACATTGTATAAAGCTATTCTTTGGCAAGTGTGCACCTTTGCACTTGGGCCAGGATGGATAAAATTAAACTTATTACAGAGAAGCATTTGCTTATTTATTTGATAGCTATTACAAAGATAAGGTCATATCTATAATATATGAATGTGCTTCAGTTAATGGAAGTTGTTTACACAAATTGCATATTTTAATTAGGGAATAAACTTTTACATATGGAAGGGATTCTTCATATCACGAAAGAAGTCTCTCTATGGTTTCATTAGAAAGTTAATAGTGCTTTAAATTATTCTTGTCCTCAGGTCAATTGATAAGGAAACTCAGCTACTCCAAGACTCATAGAGATTTCCTCCCACTATTGTTCCAACTATATTTTATTAATTATTGTACAACTAAATATGTATGCTTTCAGCAAGAAGATGGAAATTATATGGATGCAAAGATAACTATAACACATGGTATACTGATGGACACTAGTTCTGACTTTTTGAAAACATTTTTGCTGGAATGTTAAAATTAATGAGAAAAGACTTTTATATTTGTAGTAGCTTTGCTATTTCTAGAAAGTAAAAGAATACTTAGAATCAGGAACAACATGAGAGCTTGGGATAGAATCAGATATATATATTATTTTTAATAATAAAAGTAGAAGGCTGAGTGTGATGTCTCATGCCTGTAATCCCAACACTTTGGGAGACTGAGGTGGGAGGATTACTTCAGGCCAGGAGTTCAAGCCCAGCCTTGGCAACCTAGTAAGTCCCTGTCTGTATTAAAACTAAAAAAAATTAACCAGGCATCATGGTATGTGCCTGGAGTCCCAGCTACTTGGGAGGTGAAGGTGGAAGGATGACCTTATCCCTGTAAGTTGAGGCTGCAGTAAATCCGATTGTACCACGTACTCCAGCCTGGGTGACAGAGTGAGACCCTGTCAAATAATAATAAAAGTAGCATTAGTATACAGATCAATTAAATTTCACACCCAGGAAAAGAAATTTCAGGAGCTCCTGTAACTAAAATAGGCAGGAGAAAAATTACAAAGAGGTTTGAAGCTTCTTTGGACAGAAGCTTTTGAACTTGAAGTCATCTTTATTGTAATTTTCAACATATTATTTTTATTTCACTGGGCTCCTTGAATAATTTCTCAGTTTAATGTGGATTTCAAATAAACTCTTTAAAAAAGAATTGGGTTTTATGGAATTTGCTGTGCTGCATTTTGAATCTCAAATCTATGTTCAATGCTTCCTTGAAGAAGAGATGGCTATATTCTATGATCGTGTTGTCATTATAGGAGACAAGTTCTCCAGATGATTTTCAACAAAGACCTGACTCTTAACAAATTTAATTAACAACTAACAGTAAGAAGAGGGTGATGTCTTACTGCATCACTTTGATGCTCTGAGTCAAACAAAAATACTGTTTGGGATAAGGATATCTGGTTCACTGTCACTGTAAACCGTGAAAAAAATTACCTTAAGATCTCTGCACTTTATTTTTCACATGTATTAAGCAAAGACTATACCAGCCCTACAAAGCTCACAGATTGTTGTGATAACAATCAGAAAACTGATTTCAAACTATTTGAAAGTAAAATGAGCATTTCTGAGAAATAGTCTGAAATAAGGAAAATAATATTAGCAGCAATTTAAAGAGGAAGCCAACAGCACGAGTGCATTTTAAATCTTTTATAGAAAGATCTTCACAGCTGGTCATCTTTGTGGTATAGTGCTATGATTAGTTCCTAAATAATCTCTTCACAAACTAAAACTGAAAAACAGAAGCTCCACATATTTCCTCAATCCCTCAATATGCTCTGTATACAGGCATGTTTTTGGTATCAAAATTTAATCACAATCTACTAAAAACATAGGCTCTGGAAATTGTACACAAACTAAAGATACCTACCATGACAGAGAAAGTAGAACAAAACAAAACAGCATCCAAGGGACAACAGATGGAGTAGTTGATGAATTCATCCCCCTATACATTTATTTCCCATTGTTACTGTTTATTTGCAAATTAAATGTCCTGATTGATCAAGCATACAGGTCTTTCAGATTTACCTCAGTTGATTAGAACATGTTTCCTGAGAAGCCAGAATTAAAAGTTAAAGACACCAAGTATCAGATGGCTTTTCACTATTCCATAGCCTGAGGAGATCAGGAAAATACCAGTATCAACCTTTAGGAAGGAGATAAAATCAAAACCTGCCAGTTCTGGTTTATGGCATGTACAGAGTTTAAAGCAGGATGATACAGCATAAAACTTCTCATTCTTTTCTCTCTACTTATCTACTTTACATATGTCTTCATAGGTGCTTCTTCAGGTTTCTATTGAAATTATATTCTGAATAATTGTTCTTGAAAGATGTAAGCTCTCTATATTTTCTATGCTTTAACCAACTCACTCAGTGCTGACTGATTTTTCGTTTTATCACTGAAATTATATTACCTTGTCTTATATAATTTTTATTAGGATAAATGTATAACATGTATATGTGTATATATACATATAAAGCTTATATATTTCTGTGTGTATATATCTATATATTCTGAATATCATGTATGACATAATATATATACTTATATAAGTCTTTCATTCTCTCTATATATTTACCATTATAATTGAAGGTAAATGTGTGTATAGATGTGAAACCAATAAATTGATAATCACATATGTATCAATCTATAAAAAAATCTTACAAATAAAATAGGCTTTATAAATGAAAATATACTCTGTAATTTTATCTTTTGATATTTTTCCTATCATGTATATTAAAAATAACTTGCTTTTGAATAGGAAATTATTAACTCCATTATCTTTGGTAAAGAAAAATATTTCTTTAATATCCCTAGCCTGTAGAACTTGTTTTGTATAGGTGTATGGATATGTGTATGTGTTTCAATATATAAATATGTATTCATTGGCCCTGCTATAGACAGACATTCTCATCACAAGATATCTCTTATGTTTTTACAGACTTTCTCATCTCTGGTTGTATCCAAACCTTCTTAAATCTTCTGCCATTATATGTTCTCAGAAGACTTATTTCTATTCCTTTCTTGCTCATATTGAACCAAATAAGTAATGATTCTTCTCAGTGACTCATTGAAAATATAGTTATTAAGCCTGATCTTAATGCCAGATAATATTCTATGTAAATATGTCCAAACTGTTGCTTCTTATTTATTTCTATTTAAGCATCTAGAAGTTTAGAAGTGATTTGTCTCCTTTATTATCTCTGGTCTTTTGAGCACACATTTTCCTAAAATTCTTCCTCAAACAGATTTTTGTGAATTGTCTAAGTTATTTGCTGATTTCCTTTCACATCTTAGAAGGTTCTTCAAAATCTTTTATAAATGAAGCAGTATTTATTATCAGTGAAAACACTGAGTTAATTGTCACATGCATTGTATTTTTTTTTTTTGGTTATTACGTTAAATATATGATTAGTTAAATTTACTGTGTTCACATCGTAGATAATTTGAAAAATACAGAGAAAGAAAATTTAAGCTTCCATGTAACCAGGACTAAGAAATAACAACTGTTAGCATTTTTGCAAATTTTCTGATCTGTTTCAATGCCCATAATACACTAGTCTAAGGATTCTAAAGGTGGAGGATGTCAATGCCTCTGAGCAGCAGGTACCACAAAGTTAAGTGTTGCTCCTGGAGAACTTAATTGCATGCTCCTCCAGTAGTGTGTCCAGAGATGTGAATCTTGGGGAACAAATATAGAACCACAGACCAGCATATTTCATGACCACTTTGGGAATTTATCTAATAGGAGTATCCTAAATAATATGGGACGCTGTAGCAGAAAGAGTCTAAGAGGAGTAGAAAGACAGAAATCAGAGTTTGAAGGGAGAACAGGAGCAGCCTCTTGAAGTAGAGTGAGCCTGGGAGTCAAAATCAGAGGGTCCCACCCAGAATCCTCCATAGAAACCAAGAGCGTTCCCATGTAAAAACGTTTCTACCTTAATTAACAGCAAACCCCAGAGAATACAAAGACAAGGCAAATGGTGAAGATGTGCTGCCTGGCTTTCCTGCTTTCTTCCCCATACTGTAAAACCAGAAAGCTCTGTAGCAAAGGAATTAATGAACTAAGGCCAGGCTGAGTTGGGAAGTCTGGCTCAGTGGTCTTTGTTTGGAATGAAAATCAGATAATAAATAATGGACTCTAATTTTATAATCAAGAATATATAAAATGAAATTTAGTTTTTTATTACTTCTAAGTGACAAGAAAAAAACCAGGGGGTCCTGTCTTTCTTTCAGTGATTTTACCTAATGGCAGAGGAAAAGTTTCTCTCTCTTAATAAATTCTGAAGTGACGGTGGTGGCAGAAATCAATGGCTTTCCCAATTGTATGCAAAACTCAAGTTTTTGTAACATACTAGTTGCAAATAAGTATATCAATACTTACATTAATTGAAAGCTAGTTGTAACTGTAGACATAACTTACAGGACTAAGAGTTACCATATACGTATCCAATTTCTCATCTCCAGTTATATCCAAACCT
This sequence comes from Plecturocebus donacophilus, assembly GCA_004027715.1. Classification (NCBI taxonomy): domain Eukaryota; kingdom Metazoa; phylum Chordata; class Mammalia; order Primates; family Pitheciidae; genus Plecturocebus; species Plecturocebus donacophilus. Next base: position 72,998 of record PVKP010005226.1, on the reverse strand, counting down.
TCTTAAATCTTCTACCATTATATATTCTCAGAAGACTTATTTCCATCCCTTAGTTCCTTTTGTATAAAGGCATGTTGGGTTTCTAATGAACATTATATATACATGCACATACATACACACACACACACACACACACACACATATATATAAAATTTTCAAATATATAACATAACATTTTATGGTAATCTCTTCTTCAAATATTAGTAAAAATTTATCTACAGTCATCACATGACAGGATGTAAAAATAAAAGAATTATTTGTTTTAATACCAACAATACTTCAAATGTGATAAGGACAAGAAGTTATAGTTTCTGCTTGCTGTGTTAGTTATGTTCTTTAAGTTACATGGAACTTAACATATTCAGGATTTACCCAGTATTAACATGTTCAGGATCTACCCATTATTGAGATAGAGTTTATTTTCCTGTACTTGGGTCTGGAAAACAAGTGTTACTTCATAAAATGTTTTCCTTTTTATTATAAAGTTGTATCTTCTATTTGTAATATCCTGTGTCCTTAAATATAAAGCAAATTGACCACAACTGACTTTAATGCAGGAATTCAGACCCAAGTGAAAAGGCTGTGTTTGAATTAAGTGCATCACAGATTTAGAGCTACATATTGTAAAATGTTACCTGTGCCTAGGTAGCCTGATAGTCCCTAAGTACCAGGCTCTCTAATAGGAGGCAATCAGAAACCAGTAATTGTTAGACACAAGGAACCCTGGGGGCCATAACGTTGGAGCAGCCTGGGATAATACATTATGTCCCTAGTCTTTGCCATTCTTTGATACTTAGTGAGACTAAGCTATTCTCCTCTGTACAGTTAGGAATGAGGGTAGGCATCTATAAGCAGAGGCCTCAAAACACTCATTTAAAGACATCTGAGTATATAAAGAGAGAAGTCTTCATTTAAGAATCTACTTTTTTTGCAATCAGAAATGTGAAGGTGGGTGGATTCTGGCTTTGGTTTAGCAGATTTTTAAACGTGAGAGATCTGGTTTGTGCAGCCGTTTTGGCCTTCCACTCTCAAAAATGACTGAAGGCACTTAAGTCTTCATACTCGCGTTCCAGGCAAGAGGCAGAAAAAAAAAGGAAGTGAGGCCGGGTTGTGGGATGTGGGGGAGGCTTAGCTCCCTTATAGGATGTGTTCTTCCAGGCCCTTGGTCCCTTACTCACCCAAAAATGGGGGACTCTGGGCACAGTGAGCTTGTATGAGTAAATATCGGACCCCAAAGAGTTTTGCAGAAAGTGACTTATTTAGACAGAAAGAGAAAAAGGAGAAAGAAATAGAGAGAGCGAGCGAGCTGCCATGCTGTCATGAGAGGGGATCCAGAAATGGAGTCCACACGATGAGGGAGAAGGGGACTTTTAATCTGGGAGTTATTCCCGCCCCATTCAAGTTTTTTGTCCTCTGAAAGAGTTCCTTTAATCTTCTGCTGGAGTGATTGATCTTTGATCTTTTCTAAACAAAGGAAGCTCACCTGGGCGGTCTGTCTTCCTAAGTGAAAGGTAAACAAAGACCTCTAAACTTCTGGATGGAGATATAAAAGAAGGCAGGTCAGGCATATTGCTGGGAAGTTCTTGCCTTTGAAACAACATCCTTTGTGGACCTGAGGAGAGAATACATTCCCTCAGAAGGACAAAGAGTTTTCTATGAACCCCCACCCTCCTACTGTGTTAATGTCATATTGTCCGTATACATCTGGAAAGAAAACTGGAAAACAGGACTTCTTAACTGGACAAATTGCTACCTCCAATAATTTTGTGCGTTGGTGTTGGTGGTGGTGATGGTGGCGGTGAGGGTTCTCTTAGAAAGAAGAAGGAGAGAATGGCAATGATAAGATAATTTCTATTCTCGTCCATTAAACTAGGCCTAGTGGAAGGCCCTGTTTGGTAGCCACAACTACTCCCATAGCATGGTCTGTCTATTCCCAATTTTATTACTCTACTTGGTATAGAAAAGCACCAACCCTCAGCCGGGCATGGTGGCTCATGCCTGCAATCCCAGCAATTTGGGAGGGTGAGGTGAGTGGATCATCTGAGGTCAGGAGTTTGAGACCAGCCTGGCCAACATGGTGAAACCCTATCTCAACTAAAAAATATAAAGATTAGCAGGGCCCAGTGGGAGTACCTGTAATCCTAGCTACTCAGGAGATTGAGGCCAGAGAATTGCTTGAACCCAGGAAGCAGAGGTTTCAGTGAGCTGAGATTGTGCCACTACACTCTAGCCTGAGAGATAGAGCAAGACTTCCTCTCAAAAAAAAAAGAAAAGAAAGGAAAAGCACCAACTCTCCATGGTGCTACTATCCAGGAGGCTCCCATTTCTTCACTATTGGCTCAAGGAAAGGCAGGAGGCAACAACCAAGCTTGGAATTTTTTATCCATACCCTTTGCATTCATGTAAATATCTCCATTAAAATGTCCACCCATTTAGGGGACAAAGTCTGTTCTTAGTTGAAAGCTTGAAATACATAAAGTATTTTATGTTGATCTAATATACTCCATTAATGAATGTTTAAATAAAGTTAATAGAATAAGAGAGAGTTCAGAATTTCAGAGCACATCTTTACTGAAGTAAAATTTAGTAGCATTCAAGATCTCTTAAGCAAAGCAATAGTGTAGTGACATACTAACTTGTCATTTTTCTGAAACCTGTGTCCATTGCTCTCTATTTTAGCCAGCTCTATCTTTTCACAAATTGTAGGGGATTCAGTGCCTCTATATTTTTTAAAAAAATCATCTCTGTCTCTGTCTCTTTCTCCTTCACATTCTTTTCAATATTTCAGCATTTTATATACTGTATTCATGTTAATGTAGTATTTTATGATATGCCAACAAGCTGTTATACAACATAACCTGAAATCTGTAGGCAACATTTTGACTATGATTCTCTATAGAGATTCATAATTCACATTTTTACTTTAAACATTCTGAGAAGGCTTGTAGTTTGAAAAAAATCAATGTAATTTATCCCAGCATTTTCCATATTTGTGTTATGATGCAATCATTTTTATTATCTGTGAAGCCCATGTGAAGAGTGTCATGGAAGGCAGTTGATTTAAAGTTCATTCTACTTTAAGGTTCATGCTTATTTGTACCTTCCAATTTCTTATGACATCTATACGTTAGATTTAATATTTCTCTACTAGTTTAATTTCTTCCTTTGTATTTTAAGAGAAAAATCCAATAAGACAGCTGCATAGCCTATCAGAGGGTTATCTTTTTGTCCATAGTCCAATCAATGATTGTTTGAGTGATGGAGCTTCACATTAGAAATTACAGTAACCTATGTATTAGACACTTCTTGAGGGAGGAAGCTTCCCAGGGGACCTGGGGAGAGTGTTGCATTCATTCAGGGGATCATTCACACACTCTGATATTCCCAATAAATATGAGGCCACAGCTCTCATGATGCTCTCCTATGAAAAGCGAGTCAGATTTAGGAGAAGAAATTGAATGAAGTGTCACAAACATTTCTCAATAAAATAAGGAGAAAAGTGTAACTGTAGTCCACATAAAAATTGCATGTAGATTTACTAAGCTTTGGGGTCTTCTTGGTTGAAATGCATTTCTGAAGGGAAAAAAAATCAATATTAAACTACATTTGATATATTTCTTTGCTAAAAGCCACAACTTCCAGTATTCTAGAGAGCAATGATTTATAACTGTTACATCCAACAAAATGTTCTTTTTGGCCCTGAAATCTGATAATTTGGTTTTACATGGTGACTGTGCTTCCAGAAATAAAACTCCTGTCCATCGCCATTATTATTATCAAGGATAGCCTGAGAATTGCTGTAGAAAGCATAGCACATTTTCACTGCTTTACTTATGTGTGATAATTGCACAGTTTTGGAACTGTGTTAGCTACAAAAAAAAAAAAAAAGATTAAGACCTTAAAGCTGTTTTAGTAGAAATAAGCAGGGAACCTTGGTTTTCTATCATTGGAGCACTTTCTAGATGTACTCTGTATAATATATTTCCTTTTGGCCTTGCAAATATATTTTTGAATCAATTAGCCTGAACACATTTTCACTGCCTTGCAAATGTTTTATCAGCCTGTCTCTCTCCTCTACCAGAGCCTGATGTAGATTGCAAGTGAAAGAGAATAAGAATATAGTACTCATTTTCAATTTTTAATTCATTTTTCAGGGTGTGAGGGGTTTCTCTCTGGATAGCTTATGTCATGTGGTTGCATATGGATATCTTGAACCAAAAAGGCACTTTGTTAGACAGATATTCTGCTATGAGAAATCTAGTACATTTAGGCCATCATACAAGAATTAGTAAGAAATCTAGAATTGGCTGTAAAATGAAAAAAAATGGGTAATTCTTCTTATACTACCATATACTACTATGTAACAGCCTTGGTAGCCCAGGCAATGGTGAGCTGCAGCTGTCAAGAAAGATATATAATGATTTTGCTTTAGGCATTGGATCTCTTCCATATTTTTCCCAATAGGAGAATCAGTTTTAATTCATATTGCAATTAGTAAGTTACTACTTACTCTCTTTCAGCAACAGGAGATTATAGTACCTTTCTTATTCCAACTGAACCAAAGAACTGTCCTACCTTGGGTACAAAACCCAGAAAATTAACCCCACAGAGAATGAAGAGGTCAGTTACAAAGAGAGCAGATGTAATAGGTAAACACAGGGGGATACAGTTTCTCAAGTAACTAAGTCGATTGAGAGTTAGTAGAACACATTGAAGAGAACTGATGTATTTTAAAACATTATTGATAAAGGATCAATACTTAAATAAACCTTAAAAAGGTCATATGAGCAAAAGTGGAAGCTCTATTCAAGAATTCATGAATAGTCCAATACAGATATACCTCGTTTTATTGCACTTCACTTTATTGTACTATGTAGATACTGTGTTTTTAACATACTGAAAGTTTGTGGCAATACTTCCTTGAGAAAGTCTACTAATGCCATTTCTCTTAACAGCATATGCTCACTTCCTTTCTATTTATCACATTCTGGTAATTCTGATAATGCTTTAATTTTTTTCACTGTTATTATATCTGTTATGATGATCTGTGATCAGTGATATTTGATTTTACTACTGTAATTAATTTGCAATGCCACAAGCTGCACCCATATAATATGGCAAACTTAATGTATAATCTATAAATGTTCTGTGTGTTCTGACTGCTCTACCAACCCGCCATTCTCTGTATTCCTCTCTTCAGTATGCTCCTTCCCTGAGACACAATAATACTAAAATTAAGCCAAGTAATAACTCTACAATGGACTCTTAAGTGTTCAAGTAAGAGTTTCAAGGTCTTATTTAAAATCAAAAGCTAGAAATGATTAAGTGTGTTGAAGGGATGTTGAAAACTCAAATAGGCTGAAAGCTAGGCCTCTTGTTCTAAACAGATAGGTAAGTTATGAATGCCAAAAAAAAAAAAAAGTTACTGAAGGAAATTAAAAGTGCTACCCTATTGAACACACCTAATGATAAGAAAGTGTAATCATCTCATTGCTTATATAGAGAAAGTTTTAGTGAACTGAATAGAAGATTAAACCAACCACAACATTCCTTTAAATTAAAGTCTAATCCAGAGCAAGGCTCTAACTCTCTCTTCAATGCTTTGAAATATGAGAGAAGTGAGGAAGCTTCAGAAGAAAACTGTGAAGCTAGTAGAAGTGAGTTTATGAGGTATAAGAAAAGAAACCCATCTTCATAATATAAAATCGCAAGGTGAAATAGCAAGATCTGATGTAGAATTTGAAGGAAGTTATCTAGATCTGGCTAAGATGTTCAATGAAGGTGGCTAAAAAGAGATTTTCAATGAGACAAATCAACATTATATAGGAAAAAAATGCCATGTCAGATTTTCATAGCTGGAGAGGACAACTCAATGCCTGTCTTCAAAGCTTCAAAGGGACGACTGACCTCTTGTTAGGGGCTGATGCAGCTGGTGACTTTAAGTTTTATTCAATCATCATTTACCATTATTTACTATTCCAAGAATCCTAGAACCCCTAAGAATGATACTAAATATACTCTGCTTGTCTTCTACAAATTGAACAGCAAAGCTTGGATGATAGCACATCTATTTTGCAGTATTGTTTACTGAATATTTTAAGCCCATTGTTGAAACCAACTGCTTAGAAAGAAAGATTTCATTCTGAACGTTAGTGTTATTGGCAATATACCTACTCACCCAAGAGTTCTGATAGGAATGTACAAGGAGATTAACTGTTTTTTTCTTTTCATGCCTGCCAACTAAACTTCCATTTGCAGCCCATAGATCAAGGAGTCACTTCAACTTTCTAATCTTATTATTTAAGGAATACATTCCACAAGGATATAGCTGCCGTAAATAGAATATTAAATTAAATTAATTTAAATTAAATAGTTTGATCTTCCCCTGATGTATCTGAGCTAAGTAATTGAAAACTTTCTCAAAAAGATTCAACATTCTAGGTGCCATTAAGAACATTCATGATTCATGAGAGAAGGCCAAAATATCAATAATAACAGGAATTTGAAAGAAGTTAATTCCAACCCTCATAAATAGTTTGAGAGGCTCAAGTGTCAGTGGGAGAAGATTCTATAGATGTAGTGAAAATAGCAAATGAACTAGACCTAAAAGTAGAGCCTGAGGGTGAGGCTGAATTGCTACAATCTCATGCAGAACTTGAATGAATGAGAAGTTGTTTCTTATGGATAAGCCCAGAAAGTGGTTTCTTGAGATAAAATCTACTCATGGTGATGTTGTGAACATTGTTGAAATAACAATAAAATATTGAGAATATTATATAAACTTAGCTGATAAAGCGGCAGTAGAATTTGAGAGGATTGGCTCCAATTTTGAAAGAAGTTCTATCATAGGTAAAATGGTAGCAAACATTATCCCATGCTACAGATAATTATTTTCTGAAAGGAGGAATTAGTTAATACAGGAAATGTCATTGTTTTCTTCAGAAATTGTCTCAACTACCCTAGCCTTCAGCAAGCACCACCCTGATTAGTCAGCAGCTGTCAGCATCAAGTCAATAACCTTGAGCAGAAAAAGAGATCATGACTGGCTTAAAGGCTCACATGATTGTAGAAACTTTTTAGCAAAAAGAATATTTTAACTAAGGTATATACGTTAATTTTTAGACATGATGAATATTCTACCATACAGCATAAGAAGCTTTTATATACATTCAGAAACCAAAAAAGTTTTGGCTAACTTTATTGTGATTTTCATACTGTTGCAGTTGTCTGAAACTTAGCCTCCTCTATCTCCAAGGTATGTCTGTATTAGAGAATGACATCCTGACATATAGCGAGTGAGTTAAGAAAAGTACAATGCATGGACCTATATCGAGAAAACTTGGAAAACACAAATTGCTAAATAATTCAGAAAAAAAAACAAAAAAAAATACATTCCTTTAGAATCTCATTTTAAAGATTTATCCCAATTCCAAATAAAGAAGTGTTGATAAATTTATATCAAATTTAAGGTAACTCAATATTCATTATATGTGATTTTATTTCAGAGTGTGCCTTCAGTCTGTTTTGTTTATGCATGTATGTATGTATGTCTTTATTAGTCTCATGTTATAGAAGCACCTTTACACATCATTACAGAGAGATGATCATATCTAAATAGAAGACAAATACTTTTACAGTCAAGATTCTGTAAGTGAGAAAAAATTCAAAAACCCCTGGCTCATGTTTTTTTTTTTGAGACGGAGTCTCGCTCTATCGCCAGGCTGGAGTGCAGTGGCGCAATCCCGGCTCACTGCAACTTCCGTTTTTCCGGTTTCAAGCAATTCTCCTGCCTCAGCCTCCCGAGTAGCTGGGACTACAGGCACACACCACCACGTCCGGCTAATTTTTTGTACTTTAGTAGAGACGGGGTTTCACCGTGTTGGCCAGGATGGTCTCGATCTCTTGACCTCGTGATCCACCCGCCTCGGCCTCCCAAAGTGCTGGGATTACAGGCGTGAGC
>PVKP010005226.1:0-64938 GCA_004027715.1 Plecturocebus donacophilus | reverse complement strand
GTTTTTGATCTATGTTGTCTACATAGTGTATAGATTGATTTTAACAGTTAATATTATGTCTCATTAACATGTTACCTTAAAGTCCTTTTGTCTTGTGGGGAAATATAACACAAGGGTTAGAAAAATGCAGCCAGTTTTTAAAAAATATATGTTTTATTAAAAGACAGCCACAAACATCCTTTTATGTATTATCTATGCTTTCTAGCTACAACAGCATCGAGTAGTTCCATCAGAGTTGTTTAGCTTGCCAACCCTAAAATATTTACTATTCGACACTTTACAGCAAAACTTGCCAATACCTAACACAGCACAATGAAAATGGTCTTTGAGTAAAAGAGACTCTTGAGAAACTATGTGTTCCAGGTTAAGCTTTATGTTGTATGTTAAATTTTATAATCCCCAACATGTTTTTTAGGTTAAGCAACTGAATTTTCTCCTCTGAATAAAAGGACTCTCTTTATTTCCCAGTCATCAGGACCTTATTGTGATGTCAAACATTCAGAAATCTCCACCAAACCTGAAACTAAGCCAGCCCTTAGCATATATATAGCATCCCAAGGCAAGCGTTAATTGGAGGCACATATGTTATTCATTAAAAATAATAAATCAAGCCCCCCAAATCATTAAGTATGTTATATCATCCTATTTTGATAAGTATGTCTTCACAATGTCCTAGAAAATCAAACTTAAAATTTTCAGACTTTTAAGTTTCTGCACCAAAACATGGCAGTATGTGGAGGACATGGCCTCAGCTCCTCTCTGTGACTCCCCATAGGATTTTCTTCTCCATTCCAATTATTCATGTGCTGCGTTAGAACTGCATGCATGCAGCCATCCCAACACACATGCCTCAGCTCTGTCAGCCTATTGTCAGAACACCTCTCCTTGTCCAAACCGGCTGAAAGCCTAAGGTTACATATATACCCAGTGACACAGGCAGTCCTTGGGGAAAGAGAGCAGGGCACCATGAATTTTGGAAGGAAGTCAGGATATGTTAGCAGGAGATCCCTAAGATTTAGTTACCTAGAGATTCATCAAGTAGGGGAGCATAGGCTCAGGATGTATCCTTCTCATAACCCAGAGAATTCTTACTCTGTGAAAAAATGAATTAAGTACAGAGATATCAGATGGAGCCCTCTAAAAATCTCTCTCCTTAGAACCAGCAGCATCAGCATCTCCTAAAACAGTAGTTCCCAATCTGGGGTATTTTGTACTCTAGAAGACATCTGACCATACCTGGAGCTGCTTTTGATTGTTACAACTGAGCAGGCGAGTGTTAGTAGCATCCGTTAGGTAGAAGCCAGAAATGCTGCTAAAAAATCTGCAGTACATAAGAGCTGTCCCCCAAACAATCAGTTGGTCCAAAATGCTAGTGGTGCAGAGCTTAAGAAACATTCCCCAAGGATTTCATAAAAAATGCAGAAGCTCAAGCCCACCTCAGACCTCTACCGGACCAGAATCTGAATTTTAAGTGGATCTGTAAGTATGCACGTTAAAGTTTGAGAGCTGCTCTAAAGCATGGGATGGAGGCAGAGGCTCTTCTTGCTCTATGAGATGTGGTGCTCTGTGGAACAGGCAACTTGTTTATACTCTTGCAAGACTTTTGATGCTGGTGTTTGTTGTTAGAAATTTCCTTCATTCCAATACTAGTTTTTCCCTTATTGGTTTGCTACTTTTACAAGAGTCAGAAAAATCAGATATATCTTCTATTTCTATTATTTCATAAGGAGTATAGATATCAAATTAAATCTATAAGAATATTTTTGAAGGATATTTTAAAGGTTACATCACAAAAGCTCAGAATTCCTAATCAGTTGTCTCAGACTTTAAATCATTAAAATTATCTCAAACTGAATTCTCCTGGTTTCCTTGACTCATATCCTGAGTTTTACAAATTGGATAAAAATACTTCACAGATGAAATACCTCATAGCATTTTTAGAGGATTTCATTATCTGAACAGGGCACATGGAGGCTTCCGGGAGTAGATGTTAAATGTCTGGCCTCTCCTAACATGACTCATTTACTTATAATACCAGCTGCTTTTCTCAGCCAAGACGTGCTGTGGAATGAATGAAATAGAATTTAATTTTAAGATTTAGTCTGAATACTTTAATTGATTGATACGAAAAACATGTTTGTGTTTAGGTTGATTCTTCTTTTATCCATGCATAGACAATGTATGTTCTTCCAGTTTAAAGGACAGAAGGAGGAGTGAGATGTTTGTTGCATAAATAAGAAGACATTTTCCAGAGAGTAAAATAATGAGAGGGCGCTATACAGTGTTTACAAAGAGACCTCGTATTTATCATTTTCTCATCTACAATCATATTGTAAAGAAGGCAGGTCTTGTATTTAGCACACTTAGTTTTCCTATTCTCATGTGTACCCCCGACAGCATGAACTCCCTTAAGGAATATCATCATTTGGTACTTTCTTACTGGCCTGATTTCTGATTTCTGTTTTTATATTCACCTTACTTGGAAGTTATACAAATATTCCACTCAATTTAGATTTTCTTCCCCATCAATCCATTGAAAGTGATCTTATCAAGGTCACCAAAATCCTTGCAGGTAGACTGCATGCATGTGGACATCCACAGTGTTTCAACCACTATGCTAATAAAGACAGAAAAATTAAACAAAACATGTCAACAGTTCTATGACTGAAAAGAGTTTCAGGTACTTTTTATTTTTTTATTATTATTATTTTACTCATAGAAACATCACCTTCCCCATCCTCATTCTGAGGATCTACAGTTTGGCAAGAAAAAAAATATATATTATTATCAACTTGTGTTGAATGGATAAATGAATGTAAGCTTGAAGGATAATACAGAGTTTTGTTGAGGCTTTTGTGGCCCTTGAATTATCCAATGTAGAAAGTCACTTATTCTACCTGTTCATTAGGGCTAATGCTTCTGGCATCCTTAACAGTTATTCTTTTCTCAGTATCCTGTAATCAACTGCTTAGAAGGATATTTTCCAGGGAGGTGTACTTCAGTAACTTTTGAAAACAACATACCTGCCTGCTTATTTTCCAGCCACTACTCAATCATGAGCTGTTGCAAAACTGTTTGGTACAATTCTTGACTTAACATGAAGAAGGCTTCAGTGAGTCATCCATTGCTGCTGTAGTGACAGACAGCCCAGCACCTGAGATTCCCCATGGAGTTACTCTTAATGATATGACAGCCTTGGCCTTTACCCCCAGATCTAATCATTGAGCCTTTTATTCATTCCCAAGAATTTTACTTTGCTTAGATTTTTAAATACTATTTCCAGCAAGACTTTCTAGTTACCAGTGGCTGTAGCTAAGAACATGTTCTTTGCTGGGAGATACCGAGTGTTGGTTCTGTCAGATGGATTCCTTTATTAACTAGGCTTGAATCTGTCTTCTCCTACTTGATTACTTGATTTAACTAGGTAGATTATAGCCTAAAAATATCACTGCATACACACACACACACACACACACACACGTATAGATATATTCAAACACTGCAGGCTCGTCTTTTGTTCCCATTCCCACTGTTTTAGTTTCTGGACAAAAAGTTGCTTCATTGATTTGGGAGGCTGAGGCAGAAGGATCTCTTAACCCAGGAATTTGAGGCTGCCTGAGCTATGATCACACTGCTGCACTCCAGCCTGACACAGAAAGATCCTGCCTCTAAATAAATAATAAAAAATAAATAAAAATAAAAATAGAATAATTTGCTTTATGAAGTGATTTTATATAAGATTATATATTTTTATAGAGTTACTGTGTTCAGATACACTCTTTTTTCTAATTTTTCTATTAAAGAATTAATGTTTCTTGACATAGGTTTGGGTGTTAGACTCATCAAGGGAATTTGAAAATTAGCATGTGGTTGACAGAAAAGCAATATTCATATAGTAACTTTTAACTTGATTTTAAACATTTATAAAATAGCTAGTATCCTTTTTCTAAATAAATAGGAGGTGGCATTAATCAGCCCTACTAAATTGTGCTTATACTAGGAATCCTAAGTTTGCAAGATGACACATATATAATGGAGCATACATTGTTATTTTTCATGCTGAGTTTGTTGCTATTGTCTCTATCATTTTTCTCTATTTATGTATCTTAAGAGATAGTGAAGGCAGATTACCTTAAAAAGCTGTTGAAACTTACAAAAGAAACTTATAAAGATACAGTAATCATGTGGTTGTAGAACATAGGAATAAATTTATATGAGGCTTTCTTTCTGCATATTTCAAACTTAATATTTTAAAATGTGGCTAAGGAAGTTGAAGATAAAAATTAAAATAAATAGACCATCTTGAGGCAGAGGCTTTTAAAATAATACCAAGAAGCAATGAATTAGCAAATCAAACAAATAACAACAACAACAAAAATGCCTGTTATCTGTAGGGAAGAAATCTTGGAAATAATTTTTTTCCCTACAATACTGAGGTTGAGTCTGCCAGTGAAAGTCACAGACACTAGATTTGTAATGGAAAGATATAAAAAACCATGGGAACTAAGAAGCATGCATGAGTGTGAATAGGATTGTCAACAGTATCAAATTTGTATTTTACAGGAGAAAGCCAAGAAATAATCCTATAATACAGATAAAAAAAATACTGAGAAACAATCAAGGGGAAAATGCCAGAACCCTGCAGAAAAGTAATATGCAGTCTGACAATTATTTTAATGGAAAATATTTGCAAGACTAACATTGGGATTGCACAGTATGCATATTAGGTCTGAACTAAAAAGAAAATAGAAGAAACACTGAAGACTCCTTAACAGAAGAAAAAAATTTCTTATCTTTGAAACAAAACAAAACCTACAAGATCTGTAATACTAGTTAACTCAAGAGGCAAAGGCAGGAGGATTAGCTGAGCCCCCAAGAGTTCCAGTACAGCCTGAGAAATGTAGTGAGACCTGTGTTGAAAAAATAAAAATTTAAAGAAGGGAGAAAAGTATAAACAAAGAGTAATCAAAATGTTTTAGGGCAAATATAGAATGAAGTGGGATATTATTTTGTATTTTAATGGCAAAGAAAAATATCTAAAAATTTCAAAATAAGAAAAGAAAGGTTCTTAGAAATATACACATCAACCAGTTTTTACAAAATCTGGCAAACAAAGTAAGTAGAGAATGTGAATGGACCTGCCATATACCAAAATCTTTACATCCAACCAACTTATTTATTATTTTGGAAAAGAATAAAAATAATTTCACATGTGAAGCCTCAGAAAACATTTCACCCAGGTATGCCTCATGAATTAAACTACTCAAAAAAGTTTCAAAAAACATTTTTTTCCATTTCTAACAAGTTTGCTTTAATGAAATGTTTTTAAAAAACATTTGAAAAATATTAACTAGAACTCAGAGAGGAAATTTAAAATAATAAAATAGTAATTTATCAGGGGAAATTGAAAGTTGTTTAGTTTTGCTTAAAATAAAACTACAGTTTTGGGATTTTTTAAAAAAACTCTGAAAAGACCTAGAATGTGGTTGACAGAAAAACAAAATTCATATAGTATTTTTAAATATGATTTTAAACATTTCTAAAATAGGTATTATTCTTTTACTAAAGAAATAGGAGGTGGCATAAATCAACGTCACTAAATCGTCTTCATATTAAGAATCCTAAGTTTGCAAGATGATGCATATACTTTGGAATGTATATTGTTTTTTTATGCTGAATTTATTGCTGTTGTCTTTGTCATTTTTCTCTATGTATCTGAAGAGATGATGGAGGCATACTGACAATGAAAAAGACAATAAAATAGCTGGAGTCTTGGAATCTGACATAAAATCAATCTCTGTTATTTTTTTTTAAATGCACAGCTTTCCCTTTTGTAGTTATGCTTCCCACTAACAAGAGAGCTGCCTATATTTAATCTCTTTTCCTCACCTCTATATTCCACTCAATTTAGATTCTCTTCCCCATCATTCCGTTGAAAGTGATCTTATCAAGGTCACCAATGACTACATTTCTAAAAACAAAATTCAAATATCTGTTCTTATCACACTTGAACTCACAACGCCTCTGACACTGTTGACAACTTCCTTTCAACTCAAAATCATTTTTTGGCACTTGTAAAATCACAGTCTTTTTCTACTTCCTACTGTACTAATGACTCGTCATTTTCCTTCCCTAGCTTCTCTCCCTTTTTCAGTTCTTTACATGTCTCTTTGCCTCAGGGTACAGCTTACATCTATCTTTTAATCACCAGTGATACTCTATTCTAGATGCCATTATTCAGACCCTTGGCTTAAAATAAGGTCTACACTACTGATTTCTTAAAATATATTTCTGAACTCCAGACTCTTTTCTCTATCTGCTCACTTTTTGTCAGTATTTAAAAATGTATCTATGAATGTCTCAAGCACTACATGGCTGAATGGAATTTTTGATTTCCTCCTTATAATTAGTCTTCCCCAGCCTACCAGTTTATAGTAGTGTCACCATCCATCCAATTGCAGAGGACAAAGACCTGGGAGGTATTCTTGCTTTCTCTGTTTTTTCATGGTCTTCTTTTCCAAATGGAATTGTCTATCTCCAAAGTTTATTCCAAATTCAACCACTGTTACTCTAGTCCTATTTCCTGCCTGGACAACTACGATAGACTCCTAATTATCTCCTTGCTACAGTCTTTTCTCCTTCATAGCCTATTCTGTACAAAGCACACTTAGTAGTAATATTTTTGAAACTGTGAACTAAGTGATGTACACAATTATACTTAGAATCTTTTAAAAAATCTCTTCTTAATGACAGCAAGCCCTATATGATGACAACTTATCTTTCTGACTTTATTTGCTCATCACTTTTTCTATCAGTCTTTAAGTCTTTCATAATATTGGCCTACTTTGTGTTATTAAAATAAACCAGGCTTATCTTTGTCTCAGAGCTATTATGTTTGCTATTCTCACTCCTTGGATTCTTTTCCATAGATATTTTATGTAGCTAGTTATTTTCTAACATTTGGATCTCTACTCAAATATCATTTCTCTAGAAAGAATTTGTAGGCCACTCTCTCTAAATCCACATCCCCACAAATATCCTATTGCATAATTTTTTATTCCATGTCGAGAAAATATAATTAAAAACAAAATATCCTTCCAGCCCAGGAGTCTCTCCACCACCGCAAAGTTAGAAGAGAAATAATACAATTATATTGCGTAATAAAAATTAAACCAGGATGTGACACAAATCACAAGCAGTCCACTAAGACTGCAAAGACATAAGTCTCACTTTTTTATATAGAGAAGCATATACAACCCATTACAAATACATTCTCAAGATAATCCTCACATAAGAGGACTTGATGGCACTATTTGTCACACATGGTTCATCATAAATTCACTTGGTAGGCAGAGTGACTCTCTAAGTAATTACTTTAATCTGAATAGAAAAATAAACCTCTTACATGTTTGTTACAAGAGTTATAGTTTTGTAACTTGGAGTAAGGCGCCACTAATGTTAGTCTCTTGCTCTCTCACAGAAACAGGAGGACAAAAGGAGGCAAGGTGCTATCTTTGCTAATTAAATTTCAATGAGATAGTTTCCAGGTCCTTGGGAAAGATATCTCTGGGTCTAAAAGCTGTAAAAAGGCTATTTAGCTTTTAAAAAAATTTGTAGGGACTTGGATGAACCTGGAAACCATCATTCTCAGCAAACTGACACAAGAACAGAAAACCAAACACTGCATGTTGTTACTCATAGGCAGATGTTGAACAATGTGAACACGTGGACTCAGGGAGAGGAGCATCACACACTGGGGGCAGTTAGGGGAGGATTGGGGAGGGACAGCAGGGGGTGGTGAGGGATAACATGGGGAGAAATGCTGGATATAGTCAAAGGGGGAATAGAGGCAGCAAAATACCGGGTTATGTATGCACCTATGCAACAATCCTGCATGACCTGCACATGTACCCCAGACCCTAAAGTAAAAAAAAAAAAAAAAAATTTACATACATTTCAAAGATATACCAAAGAACTTAAAATTACCAGTTTTCTAAAGTAAAATGACTTCAGAAAAGAGAATGGGGGATATACCTCTTCCTTTATTTCCAGTAAGAAGAATTAAGTTGCTTGTGTTTAATTTGTATTAGTTCTTACACTACTTACTATTATTATTTTTTAAAACACTGGTCAATAAATACAAATATATTATTTATAGATTTGTCTTTCTGGATATTACAATTTCATTAGAATTCAACTTTCGTGAAAACAGAGAATTTCTCTTCAAAGTTTATAATTGTACTTTGATTGCCTAGAAAAGTTTTGGGGCCACAATAGATTCACAATAAATAGTTCTAGAGGCTGGTTGTGGTGGCTTATTCATGTAATGTCAGCAATTTGGGAGGCTGAGGCGGGTGAGTCACCTGAGGTCAGGAGTTTGAGATCAGCCTGATCAAAATGGTGAAACCCTGTCTCTAATAAAAATATAAAAAAATTATCCAGGAGTGGTAGTGGACACCTGTAATCCCAGCTACTCAAGAGGCTGAGGCAGGAGAATCCCTTGAACCTGGGAGGCAGATATTGCAATGAGCTGAGGTCACGCCATTGCACTGCAGCCTGGGCAACAAGAGCAAAACTCCATCTCAAAAAAAAAAAAAAAATTCTAGAATTAATAATTGAATATTATAATAGTACCATATAGCATTACTTAATATTCTGCAGGGAAAATGCTATATAAACAAAAATAAGTTAGAAAGAAATACAGCAAAACTTTTGGAGGTTTATTTGTCATTGCTTTTTGTTTTAGAAACAGAGTCTTACTCTGTCACCCGGGCTAGAGTACCATAATGTAATCATAGCTCACTGCAGCCTCAAACTCCTGCACGCAAATTATCTTCCCATCTCAGCCTCCCAATGTGCTAAGATTATAGGTGTGGGCCACTATGCCTGGCCCTAAAAGGTTTTTACTTTTTTAAATAGTCTTTGAGAACTATCTGCAAAATTGTTTTAAAAAAATTTTTATAGACATTTTTCATGTAACATATTGAATGTCCTCCATATCCATCCATGTTGCTACTAATAACAGAATTGCATTCTTTTTCAAGTTTCATGGTATTTTATTATACCTACCACATTCACTTTATTCATTCATTCATTCATAGACCTTGATTCCATATATTGGTCATTGTGACTAGTCCTGCAATAAACATGGGAGTGCATTTCTTCGATACAGAGATCAGTGTTATCTTTTTAATATACTTCATTTTTAGAGGAGCTTTATGCTCACAGCAAAATTAATCTGAAAAGATAGAGTTTCCAAATGGCCCCTGACAACACACACGCACACCTCCCCCACTATCAACATTCTGCTTAAGAATCATGTGTTTGTTACAATCCATGTATCTACAGTGATACAGAATTAATACTTAAAGTTCATAATTTACATATCTGCCTAGGATACAGTTGCATGGTTTACATTAAGGTTCATTCTTGGTAGTATACTCATTTTATGGGTTTTGACAAATGTATAATTACATTATCCATCATTGTATTATCAGACAATATTTCACTTCCCTAAAAATACTCTTTTGTCTGCTGTTTTAGTCTGTTTTCACACTGCTATAAAAAAACTACCAGAGAATGAGTAATTTGTAAAGAAAAGAGGTTTAATTGACTCATAGTTTTGCATGGCTGGGGAGGCCTCAAGAAACTCATAATCATGGTGGAAGGTGAAGGAGAAGCAAGGCACATTTTACATGGTAGTAGGAGAGGGGGTGAGAGAAGAAAGCCACACGTTTTTAAAGTATCAGACATCTTGAGAACTAACTCACGATCAAAAGAACAGAATGGAGAAAATCTGCCCCCATGATCCAATCACCTCCCACCAGGTCTCTTCCTTAATATGTGGAGATTACAATTCGAGATGAGATTTGAGTGGGAACACAAAGCCAAACTACCTCTTCTGCCTTTGCATCCTTCCATTTTCCTAACTCCTGAAAATTACTGATCTTTACTTCATAGTTTTGCCTTTTGCAGAAAGCCATATATTTGGAATTATACAGTCTATAGTATTTGCAGATTGGTGTCTTTCACTGAGTGATAAACCAATAGTTTCCTCCAGTTCTTTTCATGGATTGATAGCTTTCTTGTTACTGCTAAATAACATTCCATTGTCTGAATTTACTATAGTTCATTTATCTATTCACCAAATAAGGACGTCTTGGTTGCTTTCCATTTCTGGTAATTACAAATAAAGCTCTATAAACATTTTAATGCATGTTTTCTCTGGACATATGTTTTTAATTTATTTGGATAAATTCCAAGAAGTAAGGTTGCTGGAGTGTATGGTTTTTTTGTTTTTGTTTTTGTTTTTTATACTGCCAGAATGTCTTCCAAAGTGACTGTGTTTTTGTTTTGTTTTGTTTTTTAAGGTGGCATAACAGACCAGGAACATCACATACTAGTTATTCTCAGAAATTAGATCAAAGATTCCAGTGCAAGGCCAAATTTTAAACAGAAAATGGAGGGAAGAGTACCAGGATCCATCAGAGCACCCATGGAAAGAAGCTGGGGTATAGAAAAGAGCAGCAAATGTCTAGCTGAGACTGACCCCTAACGAACTCAAAGCCCAGCAGAAAAGGTAGGTGGGAGTGCTTCTCCCCTCCCTGAACCCTCTGACAAGCCGCTGACAACTACTGTGTGCCCCTCTGCCCTTGCAATCCATGGTAGCACTGTCAGTGGCAATTAGAGAACTTCCCATAAACAGAGAACTGAGTGGCAAGCGGTGCCACACACCCCTCAGACCCAAGCTGAGATGATGGACACCATACTAGTTGGGTACCTGTGGTGCCACTCCCCTGCCTGGGGATCTTCTGTTCTTGAATCACTGCACCAGCAGAACACTCACAGACATACCCTACTACCCACTCTGATTTTGACAAGCACAGGGAACTGGTGGATCCCAGGGAGTTGTGAGTTTCCTGGAGATCTAACACATGGTGCAGACCATCCCCAAGGGAAGGAAGGACACTGCCTGGCAAAGCCCTTCTAGGGACAGAGGAGATGCAGGTGAGCCACCAACTGTGAAAAGGGTCACAGGAATGCCTAGGAAGCGATGTAGACATTGAGTAATATCTTGCCCCCTACCTCCCATACACTGTCAGATGCAGTAGCAGTTCCTCCTATCTGGGCCTGGTGAGTGAACACTTGAAAGCATTTATCTCATTTTTCCAATGGCTCCACCCTCAAAGAAAGTGAGCACACACTGGAAAAAGTACTTCTCATGCTTTTCCAGTGAGCCGAAAACAAGCCAGAACCTGTTGGCACTTTCACAAAGGGTGGGACCAAACTAACCCTCCCAACACAAAGTGGTAGCACCCAAGCAAGGGAGGACAGATTCCGAAGTTGCCTGCCCTGGGCAGAGAAAAGTGGCTCTGCCATCAACCCCATTCTAGTGATGGCCATAAGGAAGGTGCTCCTTTGCCCACAGCAGCACTGCAGCTGGGTACCAAAAATAAAGGCTTCAAAAAGAGAAGACTGTGAACTCCATGACAGGGATGGAATAGGGAAGCTGACTGTGCTCTTGCTAGCTCAGGATGAGGAGCTTGTGCATACTTCCCCAAGCTTCTTCTCCCTGAGCTTCAGTGTACCACAGCAACATCTCTTCCTGCTACCTCCACCAGGGCATGCATATGGACTAGGAATCAGCTCACTTGCCAGCTCTTACTCTTAAGCACCGTCTACTGGACTTCAGCATGAATTGCACCACCAAACCAAAAAAAAAAAAATTACTTCAACAAGTAGGATCTGAGAATGTCACGGCAAAGAACCTATCTGCACCCAAGGAACCCGTTCCAAGCTTTAGTCCTCTGAAAGCACCCAAAACCAAAGTCATTCGATTATACATAACATACACCACAATCAAACTCTCAAGGGAGCAAAAGAATAAAATAATTAAACTCCCATCCAAATGACAAAAAATTCAAAAAATGAAGCAAGAGCTCTCTCAGGTAAGAAATTATAGAAAGAATTCTGGCAACATAAAAAGCCAGAGTGTTTTGTCATCTCCAAAAGATTGTATATACTCCTTACCAATGGGTCCTAACCAGATTGCAATGTCTGAAATTGTTAATAGAGAGTTAAATATATGAATGGTGAGGTAATTCAGTGAGATCCAGGAGAAAGCTGAAATCCAAAAATAGAGACACATAAGCAAAAGAAGATCCAGGATATGAAAGATGACATGGCTAAATAAGAAAGAACCAAAAATAACTTTTGGAGTTAAACAGTTCACTATAGGAATTTCAAAATGCAGTTGGAAACCTGAACAATAGGCTAGACACAGAAAGAGAAAGGCTTTTACAACTAGAAAACTGGTCTTTTGAATCAAACCAGTGAGACTATTTTCTTAAAGAACTTTAAAAACTGAACAAAGCTTTTGAGAAACATTAGATTACGTAATATGGCAAAACCTATGACTTATTGGCATTCCTGAGAGAGAAGAAGAAAAAGTAGGCAACTTGGAAAATATATTGAAGAGTTTAATTCAGGAAAATTTCCCTAATTTTGCTAGAGAGGTCAACATGCAGGCCTAAGAAATTCAGAGAACTCCTGTGAGAAACTATACAAGATGACCATCCCCAAAGCATATAGTCATCAAACTATCCAAAGTCAACATAAAATAAAAAAAGCTTAAGGCAGCTGGAAAAAATGTTCACATTACTATAAAAGGAATTCCCTCATATTGACAGTGGCTTTCTTAGCAGAAACCTTCCAACCCAGAAGAGACTGAAAGTCTGTTTTTAGCATTCCTAAAGAAAAAAATTCCATCCAAGAGTTTCATTTCCTACAAAACTAAGTTTCACAAACAAGCAGAAATAAAGTCTTTTCCAGACCAGCAAAGACAAAGGGAATTTGTCACCACCAGCCTGGATCTTTAAAATATGTTTAATGAAGTTCTAAGCATGGCAACAAAAGAATGATACTTGCCACTTCAAAAGCACATATAAGTAGAAGGCCCACAGACCTTAAAAAGCATATACAAATCAAGACTACAAAGCAACTAGCTAAAAACACCAAGACAGGAACAAAACCCCACATATGAATATTAACCTTCCATGTAAACAGGCTATGTGCTCCACTTAAAGGACTTAGAGGGGCAAATTGGAATAGAAAAAATAAATCAATCTTCTGTTGTCTTCAAGAGTCACATCTCACATTTAATAACACTCATAGGCTTAATGTAAAGGAATGAGCAAAGATCTATCAGGTAAATGAAAAATAAATAAAGCAAGGATTACTATTTTTATATAAGATAAAACAGACTGCAATAATAGTAAAAACAAAAAAGTTAAAAAGGTCAAAAATGGGACTACATAATGATGAAGCATTCAATTCATCAAGAAGATTTAACTATCCTAATTATACAGACACCCAACATTGGAGCACCTAGATTTATAAAACAATTACTGTTAAAACTGTGTAAAGAGATAGTCTGCTACACAATAATAATGGGTGACTTCAGCACCCTATTGGCAGCATTTAGACAAAATATTGAGGCTGAAAATTAACAAAGAAATTCAAGACTAAAATTGGACACTTGGCCAAGTGGAACTAATAGACAGCTACACAATATTCCACCAACAACCACAGGATATACATTCTTCTCAACTACACAAGGACATACTCTTAAGATTTATTACATAGTTGGTCATGAAGCAAGTCTTTAATAGAGTCAAAAAATTCAAAATCATACTATACATCTTCTCAGACAACAGTGGAATAAACTTTAAAATCAATAACAACAAGAACTCTCAAAAGCTGACAAATACATGGAAACTAAACCACTTGCTTCTTAGTGGTTTTAGGGTAAATAGCAAAATTCGGGCAAAAAAATAAAAAGCATCTTTGAAACAAATGGAAATAGAGACATAACATACCAAAATCATTGGGATACAGCAAAAGCAGTATTGAGGGGAAATTTTATAGTACTAAATGTCTACACTAACAAGTTAAAAATATCTCAAATTAACAACCTAACATCACACCTAAAGGAACTAGGAAAGCAAGAATAAAGCAAACTCAGGACTAGAAGAAGAAAAGAAATAACTAAAATCATAGCAGAACTAAATTAAATTCAGAACAAAAACCATACAAAGAATCAATGAAAAAAAAAGGTCCTTCTTTGAAAGGGTAAAAAAAGATTGATAGACTGCTAGCCAAACTAATAAAGAAAAAAAAAGATCAAAAAAGCACAATGAAAAAATGACAAAAATGACATTACAGCTGATCCTACAGAAATGCAAAAGATCTTCAGAAACTACTCTGACCATCTTTATCTGGACAAACTAGAAAATGCAGAAGAAATGGCTAATTTTCTGGACACATACAACCTCCCAAGATTAAACAGAAAGAAATTGAAATCCTGTATGGGCCAATAATGAGTTACAAAGTTGAATCTGTAATAAATAAATCCTACCTGCCAAAACAAAACAAAACAAAACCCTACACTAGATGGATGTGGATTCATAGCCAAATTCTATCAGTCATACAAAGAAGAGCTATACCAATCTTACTGAACTATTCCAAAGGTAGTTAGAGAGAGAGTCCTCTCTAACTCTTTTTATAAAATCAATATTATACTAATACCAAAACCTGGCAAGGACACAACATAAAAAGAAAACTAAGCCAATATTCCTGATGAACATAGATGCAAAAATCTTCAATAAAATACTTGCAAACTGTAGAAAGCACCATATCAAAAAGATAATTCATTATGGTCAAGTGGACTTTATACCTGGAATGCAAGGATAGTTCAATATACATAAATCAATAAATGTACTTCACCACATAAACAGAATTGAAAACAACAACCATATGATCATCTCAATAGATGCAGAAAAGAGATTCCATAAAAATCTAATGTATCTAACCTATCTTCATGATAAAAACCCTCAACAGAGGACACATGGAAGGAACATAATTCAAAATCATAAGAACTGTTCATGACAAACCCATAGTCAATATTATACCTAACAGGCAAAAGTTGGAAGCATTCTTCCTGAAAACTAGCACAAGACAGGATGCCACTCTCACTAGTAGAAGTGACTAGTAGAAGTGAGTGTGAACATCTTTGTCTTGGGCCAGAGACAAGGCACAACAAATCCCAGATAGGGCAATCTGTCAAGAGAAAGAAATAAAAGACATCCAAAAAGGAAAAGAAGAAGTCAAATTACTTCTATTTGCTGACAATATGATTCTGTACTGAGAAAACCCTAAAGATTCTTCCAAAGGACTCCAAGACCTGATAAGCAACTTCGGTAAAGTTTCATCATACCAAATTAATGTACTAAAAGTAGTAGCATTTCTGTACACCAGTAACATTCAAGTTGAGAGCCAAATCAAGCATTAATAGCCACAACAAAATAAAGGATCTAGGAATACATCCAATCAAGGAGGTTAAAGATCTCTACAAGGAGAACAACGAAGCACTGCAGAAAATAATCACAGATTACACACATAAATGGAAGAGCATTCCATGCTAATGGATTGGAAGAATCAATATGATTAAAATGTCCATACTGCTCAAAGCAATCTACAAATTCAATATTATTCCTGTCCAATAACCAAGGCTATTTTTTACAAAATTAAAAAAAAAAAAAAACCATTCTAAAATCCATGTGGAACCAAACAAATGGAAAAGCATTCCATGCTAATGGATTGGAAGAATCAATATGGTTAAAATGTCCATACTGTTCAAAGCAATCTACAGGTTCAGTATTATTCCTGTTCAATAACCAATGCTATTTTTCACAAAATTGGAAAAAAACTATTCTAAAATCCATATGGAATCAAAAGGATCTCAAATAGCCAATACAATACTAAGTTGAAGTTATAAAGCTGGGACATTATGTTATCTGGCTTCAAACTGTACTACAAGGCTTGTAACCAAAAGATCATAGTAGTGGTACAAAAAGGGACACATTGACCAATGGAACAGAATCGGAAATCCAAAAATGAATAATAGAGAAAAGACACTGTATTCAATACAATGTTCTGGGAAAACTGGTTAACCATATGCAGAAGAATGAAATTGAACCCCTACTTTTCATCATAGACAAAAATGAAGTCAAGATAAAGACTTCAATGTCAACTATAAAACTATAAAAGTCCTAGAAGTCAAACTATAAAAGTCCTAGAAGAAAACTTAGGAAAAACTTCTTTGGACATTGGCCTAGGCAGAGAATTTATTACTAAGACCTCAAAAACAAAAGCAACAAAAACAAAAATTGACAGGTCTGACATAATTAAACTAAAGAGCTTCTGCACAGCAAAAGATGCTCTTACTATCCACAGAGTAAACAGACAACTTACAGAAGGGGAGAAAGTATTTACCAACTATACATCCAACAAAGGACTAACAATCAGAATCTATAAGAAACATTGACCAATCATCATGAAAAAAAAAAACATTAAAAAGTGGGCAAAGAACATAAACAGATACTTCTCAAAAAAAGACACACCAGCAGCCAATAAACATATGAAAAGAATGCTCAACACCACTAATCATCAGAGAAATGCAAATCAAAACTAAAATGATATATCACCTGACTCCAGTCAAAATGGCTATTATTAAAAAGTAAAAATTAACAGATGCTGGAAAGGATGTGGAGTAAAGGGAATACTTATACACTGTTAGTGAGAGTGTCAATTATTTTAGCCTCTGAGGAAAACAGCATGGAGATTTCTAAAGGAAATAAAAATGGAACAACTACTTGACCCAGCAATCCAATTAGTGGATATCTACCCAAATGAAAATAAATCATTCTACCAGAAAGACACCAGTGCTTTTATGTTGTCACAGCACTGTTGACAATAACAAACCCAAGGAACCAACCTAGGTGCCCATCGATGGTGTACTGAATAAACAATGGTAGTACATAATATATCATGGAATACTACCCAGCCACAAAGAAAAATGAAATCTTGTCCTTTGCAACAACCTGGATGCAACTAGGCCGCTGTCCTAACTGAAATCATGCAGAAACAGAAAAATCAAATAGTTCATGTTCTCACTTATATGTGGGAGCTACAAATACACAGACTAAAGATATAAAGATAGAAGCAATAGGCAGTGGGTATTCTCAAAGCAGGAAGGAGGAAGCTAGGGAACGTTTTGAAAAACTACTACTGAGTACTATTTTCACTGTTTGTATGATGGCATCAATAGAAATACAAACACCAGCAATATGCATATATCCATGTAACAAACATGCAATGTACCCCAGACACTTAAAAAAAAAGAAAAAAAATGCACCCCTACCAGAAATAAATGAAAATTTGTGCTGCTTGACCTCCACGCCAGCATTTAGTATTGTCGGTGTTTTGACTTTTCACTATTCTATTAAGTGTGTAGTGGATAATTTAGTGTTGTTCAAAATGAATCTTTACTTTTATTTTGTAATAAAAAAGTAATAAGTTAGTAATTAGATCATTGTCTTGGAAAAAGGTGAAGGCAGTATTTGAATCCAAAGTATCTACGGCCAGGCATTGTGGCTCACGCCTGTAATCCCAACACTTTAGGGGGCCGAGGCTGGCAGATTATGAGGTTAGGAGTTCTAGACCATCCTGGCCAACTTGTTGAAACCCAGTCACTACTAAAAAAAAAAAAAAAAAAAAAAAATTAGCCAGGCACGGTGGCACGTGCCTGTACTCCCAGATACTCAGGAGGCTAAGGCAGAAGAATCACTTGAACCTGGGAGACGGAGGTTGCAATTAGCCAAGATCGAACCACTGCACTCCAGCCTGGCAACAGGGTGAGACTTTGTCTCAAAAAAAAAAAGTATCTATGAAGAGTATCTCCCACTATACCAAATTTTCTTATTTATTCATTTTTTTTCTTCATACTAATGTACTTATTAACTGTTTTGAGATGGTTTTATCCTTGAAGATGACATCTGACTGGGTGTGCAGTTGATCATTGGGCAGAAGTTTGTTCATGCCTATTTCTCCAGAATAATAGGAATACATTGTATTCTTTACTCAGACTCTGCTCATATAGTTCAGGTTAAAACTCATACATCTGGCTCAACAGATACTACTTTAAAAGATGCTTTGAAAAGCTCAAACTTATAATATCATTTCTTTAAGAAGTTATGGCTATTGTAAGACCATCAAAATGAAAATGGCAGGAAACATGAAGAGATTCCATTGAGTGCTTATTAAACAAGCATATAAGACATCATAAAATAAACATGATTTTAAATTCATGGTATTTATTCTGTCTGTCTTATTTCTGGATGTTTCATGTCTCTCCCTCATTTTATTGTATGCCAGAGAAAATAAGCATTTATATTTTATTTTCTATTCAAAGTTCACAAACTTCATTTTAACTTATGTCTCAGAATAAGTTGAAATAATCCCCTTTGTATAGCAGTATAAAATACCACATTTATTGAATTTTAATAGTACACTCACCTAAACTGTGTAGAAATTTTACTATTAAAGTAGATCTTTCTATTTTCTATCTGTCGATCTAGCTCACTCTTTTAGAAAATTGCTGTTAATACCATACCTTTATGGCCCTAATAAAGATTTAAAGTCCTGATTCATATAGATAAGCCACATATTTTGGGATATTCCAAAGAAAGATATGCTTTATTTTTGTTCACAGAAGATTTCAAATGATCAAAATCCTCTGGAATAATTTGGATGTCATGAAAACCCTAAATTTGAGAGTAATTAAAAATAGTATCAGACAACCATTGTTTATGAACTCCCTAAAGAGGATTTTTATTGTAAGAAAAACATTTGATAACTAACTTTTTTACAAGTTTAAATTATTGAATTTGATTATTTTGAAGGACCAGGATCCTAGAATTTTGGTACAGTATCAAAGAGTTATTTATTTGAGTAAAATTGGAGTTTGGATCAGTCAGAATGGTTGTGTCTGTGAGAAACAAATATTCAACTGTGTTGAATTGTGTCCCTCTAAAAATATATGTCTAAGCCTTACCCCCACTTACATTTCTGTGAATGTGACCTTATTTCGAAATAGGATTTTTGCAGATTGAATTGAATTAGAAATCTCTGGATGATATTTCTCTGGATTTAGAGTGGGCCCTAAATCCAATGACAATTGTTTTTACAAGAGACAAGAGAGATTTGACACACAGAGGAACACTTGAGAGACAGACATGAGAAGTCTCAGGGACTAGAGGGATGTGTCTACATACCCATGAATGCCAAGCATTGCTGACAGCTAACCAGAAGCTAGGAAATAAGCATGGAACACATTCTTTCTGAGAGTCTCCGGAAAGAACCAGCTTTGCCAATACTTTGATGTCAAACTTTAGGCCTCCAGAGCTGTGAGAGAATATGTATCTGTTGTTTTAAGTCATCAGGTTTATTGTAATTTGTTACTAAAGCCCCAGGAAACTAATAGTCCCACCCAAATTGACTTTAAAATATGGAAATTTATTAGTTCACACAAATAGTAATTAAGATAATTGAATCTCTTCCAAGGTGAGTTGCTCTTAATTCTGTTTTCCTGCAGTTTTCTTGGATATACCTTCTTACTTGAAAGCTTCATGTTCATTATAGTCAGGAGTTGGCTACAGCAGTTACAAAGCTCATATACATAATATCCAGTTAAAGTGAAGGAGAGATTAAAAAACCACTTACTTCTGATTGTCCTTTCAAGATGAAGAAACAGAATTTCCAAAAAGATCCAGAAATACATTGTTTAAAATTTATTTGGTCAAATTAGGTCATATACTTAAACAAAACCAATAAAAATAAAATGGGGTGATCTTTAGATCATTCAAGATTTCTCATGGAGCTGGAGCTGAATTCAGATTCTTTTGTAGCATAGGATCACATGAGAAAAATTAAGATAACTAAACAAGTTGGATGTATATTAAAAATAAGGAATAGATGGTAGGCGATAGTTTGGCAAAATTGTAACTACAAAGTAATATGGCTACTGTAATGCTTCTTCTCCAGGGACAAAATCACTAAGCAGCTTCACTTTCTTTATAATAAAATATCTAATGATTATATTTCCTCTGAAAACTTTTAAAGCTATATGTTCCTCCGATATCTAGAATTCTTGAAACTTTGCTACTATAAAGGCATTTGTAGTTACATTTAGTAATACTGCCACAGTTGGATAAATAAAGACCAAAAATAGTATTGGCTTTCTGGATTATAGGGAGAATACATAGTTCATCACTACATATACAGAATAACAATATGCCTAATTCTGTCTTTCAGTCTTCCACTTTCTTAACATTCCCTCTCTTTCCCTGAATAATTAACTGTGAAATTGGCATGACCTAACCAATATGCAATAAAGTAACCATAGATCATACTTTTGGCAGATTAAACATTTTCAAGCAAGTAGACAGGTGGGTAGGACAAAGAGAAGTATTGATAATGAGAAATTCTATGAGCAAAGCATAGGCTAGACATATTCATGTAATGT
The DNA here is from genome assembly GCA_004027715.1 of Plecturocebus donacophilus. Lineage (NCBI taxonomy): Eukaryota > Metazoa > Chordata > Mammalia > Primates > Pitheciidae > Plecturocebus > Plecturocebus donacophilus. The sequence continues at coordinate 44,516 of PVKP010005226.1, read as the reverse complement.
CTAATACATCCCTATAGGGATTAATTCCAAAGGAGTTAAGAAACAAGAACTGTAAAAGACTAGTTAACTTTACCAATGTTGCACAGCTAGTGAGCAGCCCAGGCTAACTTTGAATCTTTCTCTGACTTCTAAGCCCATGTTTTCTCCAAAAGCAACTCCAACAAAATTCTTATTTAAAAAATTAATTTCTAGTAAAACAGATTATTTATGTATCTTTCTTTACTAGTAGACCAAGAGTTCTACTGAATAAGCAAATATCAAGGTATAAGAAAAGCTGTTTTGGTTCAAGTTCCCCAGAAGTACAACTCAAACTGAGCATTTGTTTTCAAGTGAATTATTAGGAAGAACTCAAAAAAAAAAAAAATACTGGTGAAAAGAGAAACAGAAAATAAAGGGGAAGAAACCAAGCAAGAATAAAATTTCAGCCAAAATCTCATGGCAGAAAATTTCTGCTAATTTCCCTGGAAAAAGTTGCTGTGACCTGAGGCCAGATACCTAAGTTCTCATACCCCAATCTGTCAGTCTTTGTATCATTGACTAAAGACTGTATCAAAAGTATACAAATACTGTGCTTGCAGAGAAAAGTGGCTCCTGTAGCCTGAAGGTAAGCTACAGGTAAAGAATTGCAGGTATAGACCATGAACAAAGTACCCTGAAGCTCAAGGAAGGGTTTACAGAAAGCTAATAAATCCAAGAGAATTTAAATAGAGTAATTTTGTTGTTGGTTACATCAGTCTCATACAAAAGAAATGATGCATGCATAGAATAACCGAATCTGAAGACTTCCCAAAAGCTTGATTAAATTAAACAGTATCCTTGTGTTAATTTTAGATTACTGAATACCTCATAGTTATGTAGATTGTAGGTTGATAATTTGTTCATAAAGGAAAGGCAGACTAAATGTTTCCTCCTTTAGCAAAAGGATAAAATATACATCCATTTAGGTGAGAAATGAATTCTTGAGTGTTATTAAAATTGGATTGATTTAATTCTTTACCTCCCAAGGCTCAGGTAAGAATCATAGCAGAGGGGCAATTAACAAAACAAATGGATTTGAGGTCACATTTATGATATGCAGTTGCTTTAGATTATGCTGTATAGAAACATCTGGGTTGCTGAAAATTGATAATGGAAACTCATGTAGCCCTCTAAATTCATGGTTTGGCTTTCAAGTTATTCTGGAAGTAATGTCCCATGTTGCACTGTTATAAACATCAACTAGTATACAAGGATTGATACCATGCATTTACTTGGAGTTCTTTCAAGCAGTGTATTAGCTTCAAATTGAAAAAGAAAACCACATAAAGTTCCTTAATAAATGTGTTTCTGATTGAAACGTATTGCTAATATTATTAACCGTCCCAGAGAGTAGCTGAAATATCATATTTGCTGGTATTCATACTGCCATTTTTGTTGGACAGGGCTTATAAAACACTTACAAACACATTACTATATGCAAAACATAATGCTTTTTCTGGAACTCTGGTTTTTATGGACTTTTATGGCTGAACAATTGATATTTACCTTTTGAGATTGGCTTAGAAGACCCTAAAGCAGCACGACAGAAGATAAACTATGACTATTTGCTTATAATATGAGAACAGCAAAATAGCTAAAGGCCTCTTTAAATATTCCTGGTATTAAAGCAGCATGACTGTTTAAAAGTTCAACATTTTACTTTCATACTAAGCAGTCTATGTTCTTTCCCAATCCTATTTGGTAAAAGAACCCTCCAGCGACCCTTTCAGAGAATTATTCCTTCTGTTGTTACTAAATACACTGAGTCTACCTACTCTTCATGTCTCTTTATCAGTGTGATAGATACTACCTGCATTTATAGGTGCTAATTGGCATTCAGTAGTTTCAGGGGGACTAACACAGACCTAATATAAATAATGTTTTTAAATAGTGATTCAAAATGGTTTTCTCTGGGAAAAACAATAACCAAAAAGGGCTCTTTTAAAATTCACTGTAATGTTAAAGGCTTTCTCAGAAAGAGTAAACTCTCAGTCCAAGAAAATTAATCAGACACTATATTTGAACACCTAAGAGAAGACAGTATGTCAGCATTTAAGCAGTCAGAGACATAGTAAAAGACAATTCTTTTTATTGCCAGAGAAAAAATAATAACATGTTGGAAAATTAAAATTCACAATAAAAAGATTAATTTACGAGCAAGTAAGCATTGCAAATAAAGAAATGAAACATCGGCAAAGCCCAAGGTAGCTTGGAAGAAGACTTTAGGAAGAAGGTAGTATACTAGCATGTGATGAAGGACAGAATTCACATAGGTAGATGGAGCATAAAGGTATAGTCATGTTATATAATTCACATAGGTAGATGGAGCGTAAAGGTATAGTCATGTTATAACTCACACTGGGGCCCAGAAGGTAGAGGATGAGAGGAGGGAGAGCATCAGGAAAAATAACTAGTGGATACTAGACTTAATACCTAGGTGATGAAATAATCTGTACAACAAATGCCCATGACACACATTTACTTATGTAACAAACTTGCACATCCTGCACATGTACCCCTGAACTTATAATAAAAGTTAATAAAAAAGAAAGAAAGAACGAAAAATGAGCTGGTAGGATACGTTTCTGGGGAACAAAGAACAGATAGTCTTGGCATAAGTAAAGAGTTACAGAGAGACAGTGGTGATAACAGGACTGTGAAGGCAAGCCAGGCTCTATCATTGAGGATCGCAGGCACTGTTAAAGATTTTAACTTGTTGGGACTGAGAATCCATTAAATGTGTCTGAGCAGAGGGGTGACAACTGCGGCTTTTGTTCCACTCCATGCCAGAGCAGAGACTATCATTTACCAAAGATTCTATTGTCTCTCCTAGCAGAATGGAGACTTGATGGGACAATTTCTATTGTGGGCAGAGAGTGGGAGGAGAGAGGAATGGAAGCCTTTCTAAGTAGTCAATACTTCCAAAGGTTGCACAGCTTGTGCTTTTCTGTACATAAAAGGGAATAATTAGGCCCAGTGGGTGTTACATCATAACATGCACTTTATGACTGGGTTTACACAATGCCAGATGACTGGTAAGCTTTGTTTTATTGTTGTAACTGCTCATTTTTGTTCAATGCAAGCTAAGCCTACGCTAATTAGCCTACGCTAATGCAACGCTAATGCTTCTAATAATGCAGCTGGGGCATTTGTATGGTGGAACTTTCCATGTCAACTTTCAAAATTATGTAAAACAAGGAGTCTTTATGTAATGTTTTCACATGGTAAATACAGAGAGTTACAAATATATTGGAAAGGACCTTCTTTTAAATGGGTGAAAAAGTAAAAATGAATTACTTAACCTGCAATATTACTGTTTTTAGAACTTAGAGTGATTTGTCTGGGTCAATGACATGCATAGAAATAACTGAAAATGCTGTGTGAAAAAGTAAGCCAATATTCTGTAGTGAGAGCAGCATGAGATTTAAAAACAGAAAAAACAAATTTTCTTTTTCTTTTTCAATACTCATCAGCTACATGACTGAAGAAGTTGCTTCTCTAAGCTTCATTGCAGATATCTTTCAGTAGATAATTAATTAAATATTTTAAAGGGAATTCACATAAAATGATACAACTATTAAAAATTATATATACATATTTCTTGAGACAAAATTGTGTATATAGCATATAGTAGATAGAAAATGTTCATGCTGTTACATAGTATGAGATGTGTGTGCTTGAATATTTGTATATAAATACAAGTACATACAATCATAATGCTATGATTTTTTTTTTTTTTTTTTGAGATGGAGTCTTGCTCTGTCGCCAGCCTGGAGTGCAGTGGTGCAATATTGGCTCACTGCAACCTCTGCCTCCTGGGTTCAAGCGATTCTTCCACCTCAGCCTCCCGAGTAGCTGGGACCACAGGCACGTGCCACCACACCCGGCTATTTTTTTTTTTTTTTTTTTTTTTGTATTTTTAGTAGAGATGGGGTTTCACCATGTTGGCCAGGATGGTCTCGATCTCTTGACCTCGTGATCTGCCCGCCTCGGCCTACCAAAGTGCTGGGATTACAGGCATGAGCCACCGCACCCAGCCCATGATTTTAAAAAAGATCGTCATGTCAACAGTTTATTCTTCCTGAAGATGAGATATGGATAATTTCTTTCTTATTTGAAAGTGTTTACATAATGTTTTTTTACTTCTAAAACTATTTGCCTTAAAAAGTACAGTAAAGCTTTTAAACAAAAATACTGAAGAAAAAGGGTATTGACTAACGCACATTCTCTTCAGCCTTTTGCATTTCACTCACAGGATTACTAATTACACACAATTATCAGTGAAGATGCCCAAAGTTTTTATCTGTTTTACCCAGAACTTCGGACTTGGCTGCATAAAAATATAAAAGCCAGAAGTCTTTAGTAAGAATTCTATAGGGAATCTTTAGGCTAGAATTGTATGTAAACAGTATTTAACATAATGGATATATCTTGCATTTTATTTCTGGAATATGTTAATTTTATTTCATTTATCTACAAAAGTAAAGCAAAGGAGAGAGAAGGTTGTGATAGAGAAAGGAAAAGGTCTTAGGCTAGCTTTCCAACCAAATAAGCACTTTAATTGGTGATGGTGGTGGTTAAGAAAGATGGTCATTACCAAGAAAACACAAATGAAAGAAATGAAAGGGCTAGAAAATCCTTTATTTCCCACAAATTGACTGCAGATACAAAATATTTGATAATTCATTCATAATATATTAAGAAATCATTGTAATGTATAATACATAAAAATATGCCACCTGTATCTAAAATAAAAGTTAAAATTTTAAAAATATACACTTCCAAAATAAGAGTATTCATGTAAACTATTAATACATGCAAAGTTAGATAGGTCCAGTTTGCAATAATAAAAATAACCCCACCACAAAAAGAAAAAAAAAAGTCCACAACTAAAGCACCAGCAAACGTAACAAGAAGGCAACTTTCTTGAATTCAAGTTAATAGAGGAGCAATAAAAAGAGATCAGAAGTCTGTGAGCATTCAGAGACAGTTGTCCTTATATGTCTTAATGTGTATGTTTTAGACCCAATTTAGTTCTCTGCTAAGATTGAAAAATGATGGACTTTTCCAGTGTTTAACTACATTACCATTTTCTGATCCTAGCATTAGATGCTTCTGGATATATTGCTGCTTAAGAAACAGCCAAATACTGTGGGCTCACTTGGTTTGCCATTTACTTCTTAAACATACCAGTTTTCTAGTAATGTTGCTTTTCATAGGTAAATGGCTCTTCCATCAAAGAGCACATTTGCATACCTTTCAAATCTCATCACCCTAAAGTATTCATCACTTGATCATAAAATACCTTTTCAAGCATTGAACGATGACATTGAGTGGTTTGTCACACAAAATTTATGGGAAATAAGCAAGGAAATGTGCTGTGTGTCTAAAAGAGTTCTTTTAAAGAGAATACTTCAGCTTCTAGTAGATTTCTTTGCAATCTGTCCTTTAAAGAAGTATTTGTGGCTTCTGGCTGATATAATTTAAATATTCTACAGCGAAATTTCTTTGTTTACGCACTACTTTATTTGCATGCATGAAATCACTCTCCAAAAATACTTCCAAATAAGATAAAAGCACTTTAACACAATGCTATTTGGAGGCCAGAGTTTTCTGCTATTTTGCATTATGTCCTTCTATACAAGGTTAAAGAAAAGTCTGCAATTTTAGACATATCTAGAATGTGTGAGTAATTGTCTGTAAAGGAATTTCTAAAAAAAAATAAGTAAATAACATTTATAAACCCTCACATATCCTTTTAAGGAAGCACAGAACACACTAATAGCAATTTGGTGGTATAACAGAAAATACCTTCTTCAAGGATATTAGGTTGAGACTAACCCAGGTTTGAATTTTGAGTATTTTACTTATTAGCCATAGCACTTTTGGTAATATACTTGAATTTTTAGTCTATTTCCTCATATGTACCATAAGAATTATAACAATTATTTCTTGAGTCTGGTGTGAGTCTAACATAGCACTAAGTCTGTCAAATCTGTTGCACATTATATAGTACAAAATAGTACTTAACTGCTGTTAATTTGCTATCCTTCTAAATTAATGTTAGAAGAAGAAAAAATACTTTTACTATGTTAGAATAAAAATAGATTATGTGACACCAATTTGTATAATGTACTCATCGAATAGTGACTCTCATTCTGATTATTATATTTTTCTCTCTCAGTTATATTTCCATATCTTTTTTATTTTGAGTATAGCATTTTTGCATGATATTGCCTAAAATGTGTTAAGTAACCTTCTGGAAGTATGTCAGAGACTGGTAGCTACTTTGCAATACTTGTTTACTCCTCTTCCTGAACACTTAAATCAATTCCATTTTCTAAGCATGCCATGATTTTTGTTTACCAAGAAAGAATGTGAACATCTGCAGGTTCTGGCCCAAAACTCTCCGACGTGTGTTTTCTCTGTCTTTGTCTTCTTCATGGTGGTTGGGATAAAGATGACTCAATGGTGATCTCTGAAGTCTTGGGTGTAAAATATAGTGGAGACACAATGGGAGTAATGATACACAATAATCTGCAGTAATGAAAACTACTGATGATTTTCACACCCAGATAATCAAGCTTTTGTGTAGTCTCTTCATGAATCAAGGATGAACTGTGTGACACATACAATACTGTGTAAGTGATGCTGTGTGGTTTCTCAGGCTGTGTCAAAAACTGCCATGAAACTCCCACTTTTGTTTCTTGACTTGCTTCTTCTACTTGGATTTGGTGACACTCAAGAAACCCTATGGAGAAGCCCATGTGGAGTGTGATGAGAAACCTGCCAGCAATCAGCATCAATTTGCCATCTATGTCAATGGTTCCCTTGGAAGCTATTGAAAGCTTTCACCCTTCATCAAGCTCACAGATGACTATATCCCTGGTCAATATGTGACACCACATGAGAAATGCTTAGTTAGAATTGCCTAGCCAAGCTGCTTCCAAATTTTTGACCCACAGAGACTATAAGATATAGTACATGTTGTGTTACTATTACTATTGTAACTCCACTTACATTTTGGGGTTACTTACATTTAGGAGTAACTTGTTCCTTAGCTTTAAGATGACTAATATACCTGGGAATCTGAAGCATAGCTTGAAGGAGATTCTCCCAATCAGAGATAGTTGCTTCAGAATTCAGTTGAACAAGGACAGATTTTCATTATGTAAGCAATTAAAAATTGTTTTAGCATATGCATTTGCTTATCTAATATTGATATCATCTAGATTTTCTTAACCTCTGAGGTTTGGGCTGATTAACATTTTGGACTGAATAATGTTTTTGCTGTGGGAAGATGTCCTGTACTTTGTAGTATGTTTAGCCACATCCTTGACCTCCACTTCACTAGATAGCAGTAGCAACCTTTTTCCCAAGTTGTGATAATCAAAAATTTCTCCAAACTTTCTCAAATGTCCCCTGGAGTACAAAATCACCGAGAGTTGAAAATAACTGAGCTAGAGAAAGATTAGGATTAATTTCAATACTAAGCTAATGTGATATTGGTCACCTCATTTAACCTTATTTTCTTCATTTATAAAATCAAAGTGGATTTAGACAGATGAGATTTAACTCTGAAACCTGGCAAATCTTTAAAGCTCTCTTTTCCTTCTGACTATATCAGTATCATAAAATTATTTAATAATACTGCAGTATATAATTTTTTTAAAAAGTACCAATTTAAAGAGAAGTCTTTTAGAAAAGGATTAGGGGAAAGGAAAATTCACAAGCTTCCAATGTATTACATCATGCCTAGGGCAAAAAGCATCTTCTTGGTGCATCATAGAATATTACTTGAAAAAAAAGTGATATAATATTTTTGCACATTATGATATAGTCTTTAGCATGATTTAATAATTTCATTTACAATTTTTGTTGTCACAAAACCAAGGTAAAGATTAGTCTATCTATTGTGGAATCAAGAAGGTTTTCCACTTGCTACACTCTTTCCAAAGCTTTTGAAATTCTGCAAAATATGATACTTTCCATTCACGGAATTAAGTATTTCTTCCACATCAGTATTTCAACAGGGGAAGTTAAAGTATTTTTTGGCATCAGAATAAACTAAGCTGATTAAAGAAGGGTCCTTGAGGAAAGGAATAATTTTTTAACTCTGTACTTTCTGGCAACTTCACTGACGCAATACATCATAGTGGTTAAGGTTATTGATCCAGGTAGACTTCCTGGTCAAAATTGAAGCTCTACCACTTGTCATTGGGAAAACTATTAAACCACTGTGCATGTAGATTATCTCATATGTAAAATGAAAAATAGTTTCCATGTTGGACAAAAGAAAAGGAAGTCCCACCATAATTTCTAAACTATCAGAAATTCTGAGGAGTACCTGCTTTTACCACCATTTTCTTAATTATTCCTGACATATGAGAAAAAGACATGAATACTGGATTGCCAGTAAGTACTACAAAAACAAGACTCTCCAACCTTTGGCTTTGCTCCACTCTATTTCTCTGTCTTACCTGTTGCAGCTAAGTAACTTATTCTGGATTATGAGAGTCTCAAATTCTATGTTGCTAAAAGGAGATATTAGAGCATGTTTTATTCTCCAATCTAGTTTTTCCAGGTAGATAAACTGATGAAATAATTTATTTTTTTTTGTTTGAGTTTTTGTTGTATTTGAATAGAAAGTGAGAAGTCCCATCATTTCCTTTATTACTTTTGTGCTCACTGGCTGTCCCTCCCATCACCACATGTTAGATATCCCAGCGCGTGGATATCTTTTCCATAAAACTGCACTCAGGCTACCCCAAATCACTTTACCTGCAGGTACTGTGAATGGGAGTGTCTACATTTGTACATCCACTGGAGTTAGAAGTTAACCACTGAATCACCTATCAGGAAATATAAACCTAAGTTTTCTTGTCTCCTGATTAATGTGTGATCTTCACTCTCTCCGTGCCTATCCTTTGAAATTGAGCCAAAATTTAGTCTTGGACTTTGTTAATGCCAAAAACTTGGTCTACCCACACAGTAATCTGATTTCTTCATGTTTCTTTTGGTTTTGTTCTGTGAAAATTTCTTGTAATCACTTTTACAAAGTTATTATCTCGGTATCTTCTTCTGGGCAATCCACAATAAACTGAGTAAAGTGACGAGAGCGAGAAAGACTCCACTGAGAATGAGTGAACATTCTTCCCAGTCTGAAAGAAAAGCAAGCTTTGGTGGTTTGACCTACGTCGGTTCCACCAAAAAAGGCTAGGCATTTTTCAAGGGAAGAGAAGAATTTTACCTTTTCTTTGTAAAAAGAGAAGTAAACATGATAGCAGTCCCCAGCTCTTCTCTTGCTTTCTACCTTTGCCCTCTTTTCTTTCTTTTTTTAAAATGTATTTTTTGTTTCACTTTATGTTCTGGAATGCGTGCACAGAATTTGCAGGTTTGTTAGTTACCTCCCTCCCCCACCTTAATTAGCTGATGGAATACAAGGCTTACAAAATGATTCTCAGAAAATATTTTTCTGATGTTTACCAGGGCTCTCAGCAATGAGCATGTCAACAGGAATAATTCACAACCATGTGGGTGTTTCAGTTAAAGTAAAAAACAGAACGAAACTGCCTGAACCGAAACTGGTAGACAGGTGAGCAGCTACCCACTATCCTATAAAAATCCTATCACTACTTCATCCGGGAGTCAGCTGGTGTTCAGGTGCTTCCTGATCCATATCAGCTGAATAAAGCCTTTCTTCTCTATTTAAGTCACTTAGACTAATTTCTTTTTATATCTCACTTTGTTCACTACAAAAACGGAAAAAAAATCTAGAAACCTTTCTACTGCTATCACGATGGTGCCAAGGTACAAAAGCTAGTTTGTTTCTTCATAAAAATATTATAATGACAATATTTATGCCACTCTTCTTACTAGGATCAATGAATGACTCCAATCTATTGTCTAAAACATATAATTGAAAAAACTCATAGCTCATGGTTAATACATGTTAAAAATTGGTTACACTTTCCTTTTGATAATTTCTTCTCTTTTATTGTCATAGCAATTTGAAAAGTTGGTAGTTGCCTTATAACAACAGGGCCTATACAAATCATATTTCTCCAAGTGATTCACTAACAAACATTCATCTCCCACATTTTTCAATCAACATAAAACATTCCAGTGGCATCAGCCTCATGTCATTTCACAAGTCTAACTAATTCTTGCTCAGATTTTGCTCAGGAATCAAGGAAAAATATTTACTGCAACAAATGTTCTTTGGGCATAGAGCAACTGATTTACTATTGGAAGTAGACATCCATCCAAGTTCTATCTCAGAAAGAGTAAGAGAAAAGAATATAAATTTCTAAAAGTCAGCAAAAAGTACATGAAAGTCCAGAATCTTGGCAAGAAAGGCAAGAGATGAGTTTGGGAATAAATTTTCACATACCACGAATTTGAGACTCTCTAAGTCACTTTCTTCTGCTTTCATTAATTTTATTTCTAAAAGAATGGGCTTATGTGGGAAGTGAAGCATTGACATTGAAAATGACTAGTAATTCCCTCAGGATAAAGTAGAAAAATTGACATTACAGAAATAGTTGAGGTTAAAAGAAAATCAGTAAATCAGTAAATGAATCATCTTGTATGATTATGGTTTATTCTGACAAATTTGCTTTTTAGGTTTCTTCTGCATCATTGCTTAGTCTATTTATATTACATTTTGCTATAAGGTGCCACACATAAAAGGAAGGTAGTTCAGTAATGAGATATAAAATAGGATAGCTATATCATTGAAGGACCTTAGATTTTGGTTTTAATGAAAACAGATTGGATTAAACAATTAACTGTCATCAGACTTACACGATATAAATGGCCTGTTTGAATTATAAAAATAAACCCTGGCTTCAAAACTTTAAATACAGGCCTGGCAGTTAACAGATCACTAGGCAACTTCTTAAAATTACTTTGTTGTTAATTTCAGTCTCAGAAGTAATAATTAAATACCTTAACAATTTTTATGTAAGTTATATAGTCTAATGGGTTGAAGAATAAATAATTCACTAACTGTGTATTGGTTTATTTATGTTGTAACATCACATGTATCTTCTTTATATACTTCCCTCAATATCTTTATTATCAATATTATCTCATTACGTTCACAAATAATATATAGTCCAGCAGTTATATTCTAAATTAGTAAGTAAATATTGCTCAAATATATCTATTGGCTTCAAAACAATTTGTTACTCATACTTGATTGAAAGAGAAAGAACCTTTTGTTAAAGAACATTTGTTTCTACATTATTATGTGTGGGGTAAAATTAATTTATTCTTATAATTTGTTAATGGATGGCCCTAGTAAATATTGGAATATATTTCAAAGGACAAATTTTTGAATAAAGAACATTAATGTGAGGTCAGGAAAAATCCAGTCCCAATGTACTGGCCACTTAACATAATGCAAAACAAATTATCCCTGTAGTCTTATTCTTCAACACATAATTACTCCAATTACCTTTGAAGTTATTCATCACATAGAATTATTTTGTTCTTTCACTCAGTCTTGCCTTCATTTTAAAAATCACCTATTATATATCTTACAACAGGTTAGTGTCCACACATCCCTACTGTCTCTGGTTAAAGAGCCTAGAAGCAATATGATTGCAGTAGCAATACTCAGGTCTAGCACCCAGATCTGGGTTTCTAATACCATTCCCCAATAAAAGGAACCAGCGTCTCTTGAAAGAAATGTCTGAATCGAAGACAAGGGACAAGAAAAACACAAGATGAGCCCAGAGCCTCTTGTAGTTCCAGAAAGTAAGGATGTGCTCAAACAAGGAAATAAAAATACCACTCCTACACAAACATAATGGTGTTAGAATGTGAGACACTGAAACTAACCAAGAAAGTGTGCCCAATGATACTTGACAGTTTGAGTAAGAAAATAAATAAGATAATTGCATTAGTCCATTTTCACATTGCTATAAAGAAATGCTTGAGATTGGGTAATTTATAATAAAAGAGGTTTAATTGACTCACAGATCCACATGGCTGGGGAGGCCTCAGGAAACTTCCAATCATGGAGGAAGGCAAAGGGGAAGAGGCACCTTCTTCACAAGGTAGCAAGAGAGAGAACATAGGGGAAACTGCCATTTATAAAACTGTCAGATGTAGTGAGACTTACTCAGTATCATGAAAACAGCATGGGGAAAACTGTCCCCATGATCCAATCACCTCCCACTCAAACCCTCCCTCGACAATTGGGATTACAATTCTAGTTGAGTTTTGGGTGGGTACACAGAACCAAACCATATCAATAATATTTTAAGTAAAATAGATATCCATAAATCCAAACTGCTATAAATAAATAAATGCTTTAATAATTGAAGAAGAATAGACAAATCTCTTATATAGAATAATTGCTACTAACGTATTTTGAGACTCTCTCTTTAAAGTTGTGGAGCAGCACATAATGATTTCCAAAAAGTTATGGAAATGAGAAAAAAAGCATATAGTGGAGAACCTTGACAAACACTACTTCAATCAGACAATGAAGGTCAACATGAAAACTGCTAAGTCATATTGACAGCATGTACCCTTGATATGATGTGATAAGACCTTACAACTAGAGGATGTTTTCCCACCAAAATTTATAACTTCAATATAGTTATGAGAATAATGATAGGCAAATCCCAATTGGGGGACACCCCACAAAATTCCTGATAAATATTACTTAAAGCTGTCAAGGTCATTAAAAACAAGGAAGTCTGAGAAATGGCATAATTAAGAAGAGCCTAAAGGGACTTGCCAACTGAATGTAATGTGTTAACCTATTTGAAATCCTGAAACAAAAACAGTTCCTTAGATAATAACTAAGTACATGTGAACAAAGTATGAATTTGAGTTACTTATGTATAAATATCGATTCATTAGTTGTAGAAAAATACTATGCTAATATAAGATGTTAACAATAGGGGAAATTGGATGCTGGATATGTGGGATCTCTTTAAGCTCTCTACAATTTTCTAAAAATCTGAAACTTTTCTAAAATTAAAACAAGCTTATTAAAAAACATATTTATATAGGATTGCAATAAACTCCACCTAAGGGCACGACTGAGGAGGAATCATCTAAATGGAAGTTTCCTAGGAAGGAAGAAAATAATTCAGAAATTAAAAAAAAGAAATCAAAATAAAAGATGTCAAATTATTATGGAGGCTGAAAATATAAATTAAGAGCACATCATGAAATGCCCAGTTATATAAAAAACTTACACCTTTTTTCCCTATTATACTGAAGAACTGGCATTAAACCGGATAATGTTCAAACATTTATAGTATTTTAAGTTTATATTTCTAACCATATGTTCAGGTCATAGAGTAACCAGCTGATGCAGGGATATGATTGCTCAACAAAAGTCAGCAGAAGAGTAAGTTGAGGGCCAATTGCTAGGACATGATGACTTTCACAGTGAAAAAAAGAAAATGGTAGAGTTAGAGCATCATCAGAGTTGAGAATGAGATAAGAACACTAGTAAGACAGAATATATAAAAGGAAGATACTTTGAAAGTAGAAGAGATGAACAATCTGTGACTATTCAAAGAGCAATTTAGGAACTAATTGCTTCTAGGTTTTGAGAATGGTAAAACAAGAACATTTAATTGGCTTTTATAACTCTTAAAAATAAAATAATGTAATCCTTCTTTAAACATTTTTTATAACATTTATAGAAAACTGGAGGTAATATACTTTAAACATACTGACAAAAATGGTCAACGGTAGTTTAAAAAAATTAAACAACACTTTCTAGTATGTTTTAAATATTCATGTCTTTATAATTATTCAGTAGTACCATTTGAGTTTGTGGCAAAAACTACTTTTGTTTTTTGTCAATTCCATTTATTCTGATCATTAAAAATGTAATATAATTTGATATCTGTCAACACCATCCACTTGCCTAGCTTATACTTAAAAATTTTTTTTTTAAATATTGATTCAGAGAGTACATACTGAAGTTTGGGCTTGGTATAATTCTATCACCCAAGTACTGAATATAGTACTCAATAGGCAGCTTTTTGACCATTGCCCTCCTCCTGCACTCCCACCTTTTGGTATCCTCAATGTCTGTCGTTCTCATCTTTGTGTCCCTGTGTACCTAATGTTTAGCTTTCACTTATAAGTGAAAACATGTGAACAGTATTCCCTTTTCTTGGCAACCTTGACAACATTCCTTATTTTTTGACTTTTTAAATGGTAACCACTTTGACGTAAGATATTTTATCATCATGGTTTTGATTTGCATCTCTCTAGTGATTAGCAACGATGAACATTTTTTTGCATTTGTTGGCTATGTGTATGTTTTCTTTTGAGGAATGTCTGCTCATGTCCTTCCCCTACTTTATAAAGGTGTTGTTTTTTTCCTTGTTTTGTTAGAGTCGCTGTTAGATTCTGAATATTAGTCCTTTGTTAAATGCACAATTTGCTAATACTTTCTCCCATTCTATAGATTGTCTATTTACTCTTGATAGTTTCATTTGCTATGCACAAGGTCTTTAGCTTAATTAGGTCCTACTTAATGGTTTTTGTTGTTGAATTTACTTTTGAGGTTTCAGTTGTAAATTGCATGCCTAGGCTAATGTTTATCAGTATTTCTTAAGTTTTCTTCTAAAATTTTACATTTACTAGTCTTACATTTAAGTGTTCAATCCATTTTGAGTTAATTTGTATATTTGCTGAGGTAGGGGTCCAGTTTCTTTCTTCTGAATATTGTTATCCAGTTTTCTCAGCACTATTTATTAAATACGATATCTTTTTTTTATTGTTTATTTTCGTAAACTTTCTCAAAGACTATTTTGTTGTAGATGTGCAGTTGTATTTCAGGGGTCTATATTCTGTTCCACTGGTTTATGTGTCTACTTTTATATTTCTAGTATAAAAGTGCCATGCCATTTTGGTTACTATAGCTTTTTAGTATAGTTTGGAGTCAGATAATGTGATGCCTCTGGCTTTGTTCTTTTTGCTTAAGATTGCTTTGGCTATTCTGGCTCCATTTGGTTCCATATGAATTTTAGAATTGATTTTTCTAATTCTGTGAAAAATAACATTGTTTACTTGACAGGAACAGTGTGAAATCTGTAGATTGCTTTGGGAAGTAGAGACATTTTATTGATATTGATTCTTCCCATCCATGAGCATGGAATGTTTTTTCATTTGTTGTTGTCATCTGTTATTTCTTCCAGTAGTATTTTGTAGTTCTCCTTGTAGATATATTTCACCTCCTTGGTTAAACATATTTCGAGATATTTGTATGTGTGTGAGAGAGAGAGAGAGAGAGAGAGTGTGTGTGTGTTTGTGTGTGTGTGTGTGTGTGTGTGTGTGTGTCTACTATCAATGGGATTGCATTCTTGATTTGGTTCTCAGACTGAATGCTATTAGGGTATATAAATGCTACTGATTTTTGTACATTGACTTTATATCCAGAAACTTTGTTGAAGTTATATATAAGGTCTAGGAGTCTTTTGGTAGAATCTTTAGAGATTTCTTAGAATCATTTAGAGATTTCTTAGAGATTTCTTAGAAATCTTTAGAGATTTCTTAGAATCATTGTCAGCGAACAGAGGTAATTTGACTTTCTCTTTTCTGTTTGGATGTCCTTTATTTCTTTCTCTTGCCTGACTGCTCTGGTTGGCACCTCTGATACTATACTCAGTAGGATTGGTGAGAATGTATGTCCTTGTTATTTGACAGTTCTCAGGGGGAATGTTTTCAACTTATGCCTGTTTCCTTCACTGCTGAGTTTGTTAAGGGTTTTTATAATGAAGGAATGTTGTTTTTTATGAAATGCTTTTTTTGCATTTGTTGAGATGATTATATGGTTTTTGCTTTTAATTCTGTTTATGTGGTAAATCACACATATTGATTTTTGTATGTTGAACTATCCTTGCATCCCAGAAATAAAATCTGCTTGATAATTATAAATTATATTAATTTTATTTTTGATGTGATGCTAGATTCATTTTGCTAGTATTTTGTTGAGGACTTTGGAACCTATGTTATCAGGCATATTGGCCTGTAATTTTATTTCTTTGTGTCTTTGCCAGATTTTGGTGTCAGGATGATACTGGTTGCATAGAATGAGTTAGTGAGAAACATCTCCTCCTTGATTTTTTTGGAATAGTTTCAGTAGGCTTGGGACAAGCTCTTATTTATGTCTGCTAAAATGTGGCTAAGAATCCATCTGGTTCAGGGATGTGACTAAAAAATCCATCTGGTTCAGGGATTCTTTTTCTTTTTCTTGATTGGTATTTTACAGTTTCAATTAAACTGTTCATTATTGATCTGTGCCGAATTACTGCTTCTTCCGAGTTTAAATTTGGTAAATTGTGTATTTTTAGAAATTCATCAATTTTATCTAGCTTTGATAGTTTTTATTTTTATTTTTTGTATAGAGAATTTTATAGTGGTCTCCGAGGATCTTTTGTATTTCTGTGGGTTTGGTTGTAATGTCACTTCTGATAGTGCTTATTTGAATATTATCTTTTTTCTTTATTAATTTGGCTAGTGGTCTATCAATCTTCTTTATCCATTCAAATAACCAACTATGTTTTATTGATCCTTTGTAAGATTTTCTTGAGCCTCAATTTCATTTAGTTTTTCTCTGATTTTAGTTATATCTTTTCTTCTGCTAGCTTTGGGTTTATTCTTCTTAGTTGTTGAGTCAAGGTCTTTCTATCTTCTTAATGCGTGGTCCATATTCTCATGTTACCCCTCATGTGGTAGGTTTTATCACTGGCACCAATTTTTCACATCTCTTTATCCATTATCATCCTTAACTATTCTTTACAATTAAAGGGACAATGTATAAAGTGTAGCCCATTGCAGTTTTGTTAGGGAGCAATGGTTAACTGACACAAATATGAAAAATAGTTGCATGTGTTAAAAGTCATTTGATATCATTCAATTTTCAAGTTAAAAATAGTATTCTTTTCAGTGGTTTTAGACTCACAAGATACAGTCAAATGTTGTTGGTTGAAAGTGCTATTCTCTGTACACATGCTTTGCATAAAGTCTGCAATAATATTTAAAAGGTTTCTGCATTGTCCTCCAGAAAAAATCATAGAAATAGATCAAGAAAGAGGTAATTTTCTTTCACACTTTTCTGTTGTGAAAAACACCACATCAAATCATGTATTCTTTTCTCTAATAAATGCAATGTTCCAAACAAAGTAGTCAACTAACAATGAATTAGTACATTCCAACATTCTGGAGATGAATTGAAAATAGATTATCTTTGCTTTAGGGTAATGCTCCATTATCTAAACATAACTATAACAAGCAGTTTGGGTTATGTTTACAAAAAATGCAATTGCAGGATTTAGCTTTTTAAAGGAGAGTAAAAGTAAAAATAGAAAATCTATCCAGGAGTAGAAGCATAAGAGCCGTTACAGAATAAGTGTAACAGTAATAATGTTGAGTGTGGAGCAGTGATAAATATTATTTTAAAATGCCACTCACCATATTGGCAATAGTTTTTAAATAATTATGTATAGAATATGGTTTACCTGGGATTATTTTTTTAATTTAAAGTTAGCTCAGTATATAGCACACGGATATATGAAATAAATAGTCTTTAGCCAATAAAAAGTAGCTTATATATCCTGTTACACATTCTGTTAAATTTAGAAATAAATTTACAACCAAATAATCTGTTTAAATATTTATTTCTTTTTGTGGGGAGTGAAACATGCATTTTATGGTTTATAAATGAAATGGTATGCATTTCTATTCAGCTTTTAAATTCAGAAATTTTTGTTTATCAAAAACCTAAAATATCTAATCACTAGGTTGTTGTTTCATAAGCTAACATTATGCAGTATATGAAAACACATAATTTTAGAACATTACCAATTAAAAATTTGATAGGATAATAAAATTTCATTTATTTCTTCTAATTTTAAATTATTCTTTTACATCTAATGGTAATTCATTTGTTTACATATCAACACCTTTTTGGATTAAAAATTGGTAAAATAATTTCAAAGCATTATTTTCAAATTTTATTTGGTTTTTAACGTATGAATTTTTTTTTTAAAGAATTTTCTTTCTGGTCCAGGCACCATGGCCCACACCTATAATCCCAGCACTTTGGGAGGCTGAGGCAGGAGGATTATGAGGTCAAGAGATTGAGACCATCCTGACCAACATGGTGAAACCCTGTCTTTACTAAAAATACAAAAATTAGCTGGGCATGGTAGCATGTGCCTATAGTACTAGCTACTTGGGAAGCTGAGGCAGGAGAATTGCTTGAACCTGTAAGGTGGAGGTTGAAGCAAGCCAAGATCACGCTACTGCACTCCAGCCTGGGCAACAGAGTAACACTACATTTCAAAAAAAAAAAAAAAGAATTTTCTCTCTAAAAGGGATATTATACTACCCCTTGAGACATCAAGCCTGACTGTATTCATGGCTTTGTACCATGCCTGGTGATCAAAAGTGTTTACATTGCTTGGTAAAAAATAATATGTGTTTTCAACCTTACTATCATTTGAACTTTATAGTATCTCTAATTAGTTGAGAATGTTTTCCTTTCTTCTGAAATAAAGAGGCAATGTTTCATGTAACCTTTAGAGTCTTTTAGAGTGAAACCATTAATAATCACTGTCATATTTCATATTATCATTTAAAGACTAAGGATGGTAAAGGCAAGAGCAATGGTAGCCAGGTGATCATTATGGTAATACATAAGAGGAATGATTAATCTACAATTGAAATATGTGCCTTAAGTTTGTTTTATATATATATAAACATATACCAAGTATATATTTGCAAAAATAGCTTCATTAGTTAAATTTCTTGAAAATTTATTTTAATGAGTTGAATCTGTGAAGTGAGGAGAATATAGTAAAAACACTTACATGAAGGAGAAAGGAAAAATATTGGATTCTTTCCAACCACCATCTGCTGTCAGTTTCAGCTTCATCTATAAAACATATTTAAACATAAAATAAAGGCAATGCAAAGGTTACTACTACTTCTGTTTTCAAGCAAAATTCAGAGAATATTAAGATGGGGGGATCTCACAATTTAGTAATCTAAATATTTTCAAGAAAAAGAAGGAGTGATTGCACAGAAATCCAGAAGTAATAACCTCTGTATGCCTCGCTTATTCATTCATAAGTTGGGGTGATAAATATAACTATCTTCTACTATTACTTTGAGATTAAATAAGTTAATGTATGTAAAGGGCTTATAAGGACATGTTTCCAAATAAAGTCACTAGAGACTTTATTACCATATGTTGTCCTACTAAACTCTCCTTGGAATTAGTCTTTCTCTATAGTGTTGTTCCCCTTTGGTGAACACAAATATAAAGTTTACTTTTTAGAATAAAGCTGAAACCACTGTAATTTTCCTAGTAATTCAGAGTATGCTCTCTGTTTCATTGATAAACTTGAAGTTAATACTATGTCTTCTAAGTAGAACATACATATCTACCTAAGCAATATATGCCACCTTCAAATTATGTGAACAGTTTTATAATCTTGCATGTATCTATTACAAAACCATACTTATTTTCTACCAAACTCAACTCCTTATATGTTCCTGTGTAGCTGTACTTTGTAATATAAACCATTCCCCAACATTATCTCGCCTTTCTAAACTCTCTAATTCTAGCACTCAAACTCTTTCTCTAATTCTAGATTACAATTTTATACTGTATTATATATTATAGTATCCAGTTGATGCGCTTTAGAATTGTTTCCCTGCCAAAATATCAGGTCGAATTGTAATCCCCAGTGTTGGAGGAGAGGCCTTGTGGTTGGTGATTTGATCATGGGAGAAAATTTCCCCCTTTCTACTCTTGTGATAGTGAATGAGTTCTCAGATTTTTCTTTTAAAGATCTGATTGTTTAAAAGTGTGTAGCACTTTCTCCCACTCTGTCTTCCCCCTACTCCAGCCATGTCAGACTTGCCAGCTTTGCCTTCATCTTCCACCTTGATTTCAAGTTTCCCGGGGTCTGCCTCTCCAGCCATGCTTCCTATACAGCCTGTTGAACCAGGAGCCAATTAAACCTCTTTTTTTTAATAGATTACCCAGTCTCAGGTAGTTCTTTATGGCAATGCAAGAACAGATTAATACACCACTTCTAGTTGCACCTCAAGGAAAAAGAAGAAAAGTAATGAAATAATGGAAGAAAAAGTACTAGACAACCTATAGTAATTCAAGTTTGACCAAAAAATATATGAAATACACAATTTATAGGAGACATTTTCATATAAGTTATGTGTCATTAGACTTAAGCAATATTCTGCTCACTTGCTTAATGTTAACTCTCTACTTTAACAAAATATTGGGAATTATTTTAGAGTTTATGAAAATTCGAATCTACTTCATATTAAATAAGAATTACCAAGTTTGTTTTTAGTTTTTTTCCTCAATCTTATTAAATCTTGGGTGACTCACATTAATTCCCCAAGTAGGCATTTCTATATTTAGAAAACGAATGTGTTATATAAATTTAACTCTTTCCAGTTTACATAATGTAAAAAGTCATTGTTTTAGGGACTCAAGGTAAACAATGAGAACAGAGGGCATTCACCTGTGTACATAATCTCAGCACATCTACTCCTTATTGCTTCATTCAGTATCAGGTGAAGAACACTAACATAATTATTTTCCCTTTGTAAGCATAATTATTTTAACTTTTACCTTTCAGTTTTCCATTTTATGGAATTAGGCATTTAATAATTATTTTCATTAAAGATACATTTTTCTAAGGACAACTATATTGTTAAAAATCTGTATTTACTCAATTATGCTAATATGAGAGATTTGTTTCGGGCTCAATCCATCACATAACTCAGTAAGTAGAGATAATATGGTGGACTAAGCCTAGGCTTTGGAATATGACTCCTAAGTGCTTGACTCTTCCACTTTCTTAATGTTATCTTAGGTAAGGATTTTAAAACTTGAAACCGACTTTTCCCTGAAGCTAAATGGAAATAATATCTATTAATTTGTTTGGGATTATAAGTTATATAAAAATATTAATTCTGACTCATGATACCTCTTCAAAATATATTGACCCATTTCATTTATAATTATTTCATAGTATAATAAGGTTATTATACATAACCATTCATTTCTTCTGTGCCATTGTTAGCAAGCCGTTTTCAAATACATAATCAAATAAGGCTATTCATTTGTACTAAGATACCACCCCTATTAAATATATTATTTAAGAAATAAAATGTTACCTATAGTTAAATTTCTTTTAACAAATATTTTCCTAATAGGACTCATCTGCCTTTCTCTGGGGAAGGGCATTTTTTTATTCATTGT
Organism: Plecturocebus donacophilus; assembly: GCA_004027715.1. Lineage (NCBI taxonomy): Eukaryota > Metazoa > Chordata > Mammalia > Primates > Pitheciidae > Plecturocebus > Plecturocebus donacophilus. The sequence goes on along the minus strand of PVKP010005226.1, from coordinate 23,209 downwards.
TTATCTTTGTATTATTGCACAAAAATCTGTTCATACTAGTCAGGGAAGGTATTATTTGATGATATAGAGGACTGCATAATATATTATTGTTGTAATAAATTGAAAGCCAATAAGTATTATAAAAGATGTCTGTTATTTGTTCAGAGCAGAGAAGAAAACCTCTTTCCCTCAGCTGCTATCTGTACCGTCATGCAAATTTTAGTTTTAAATTGATTGTGCCACAAATGAGCACTTCCCTAAGCTTTCAGATTTGCAGATTATTAGATCTGAGGTTCAGAAATAATTGCTTTCAAAGAGAGAATTTACTTTGTCATCTATTCAATTCCATACTCTTATGACAGCTTGTTTACTTTGGTTTAGAATCAAGGTAGCCTTATTACCTCCACCACCACTGTCTGCCACTTAACATGTCTGGCTAGGGATAAGGACTACCAACAATGCAATAAAAAAGAAGACTTAAACCTTAGAGTTTATTGGACTATTCACTTTTCACACATACAGGGGACAAGAATAAATTTTGAAAATACATGCAATGAATGGAGGACTGAGAATATAACAAGGAAAAAAGAGATTTCATTCGATTTTCAGAGACCACAGTCTACATGGAAGAAAATTCAGAAATAAGTGATTTTTTTTCCATGTGGAAAAAAGTTCAGAAGAAAATGGTAGTTTGCACAGTGATAGCAGGTAGCCTCAATGACCAGGCTGAAACCTTGGGTAACATTTTTCTGCTAATGTTTCATGGGGATGAAGAAACTTTGCCCTGACTACAATGATGAGAGCCATCCCTTAAAAAATTTGGATCAGTAAATAAAAAGGAAAGGATTTTGGATCACTGATGTCAAAATTTAACTTCTCCAGCAGTATTCCTCTACTCATTATTCCCTGAATATGCCAAGGTTTCTTGCCTCATATATTCATGCTCAGCAACAAAATTGCATCAACTTACCAGAAGCTGTTAAGAAATTTATCTATGTTACCCCAAACCCTAGAAGGATTAATTGCATGCCCCCCCAAAAAAAGCAATTCATTTATTTACACTGGCTAATCAGCTTTTGTGATGAGTTAGGAAGCTGTGTTACCTGAATAAGCACTCATTCTATTTTTGTGCAGGAACACCTACTTGGAAAACAAGTAATATAAACATGCATTGTAAGTAAGAGAGCTGGATGTATAAATAGGTAGAGTTAATGGTTGGTATTAATCAAGTAAAATGAAAATATCACCACCTGAAATACCGGTGTCACCTGTTGACTCCCTGTTTTTCCAGGCAATATACTCCTTTTGTGTACATTCTTCTCATTTATATTCTTAAACCCATCTTCTCAGTGCTGTTTTCAGCATCATTTTTATATGTGAAAATATATTTTTGCCTGTTACCTTATATTGTCAATTATCTTGTAGACAGCTCTGATTATATACCTTGCAGATACCTAACCTCAACATATTGAAACCAAAGTTTTTATTTTGAGTTTTTTCCGTTAACTTTGTAAAAGTAATAGTTGTACAAGCTGTTAGACTATTTAGACTTCCCTGAACATACTTTGACAAATAAAACTCCTAGAAACAGGGAAAGTAAGGCTAAAATTAAATCACATAGACACAGTATATTTAGATAAAACAGCCAGTTAGAGAGGCATAGTAGAAGAGATACTCTTCAGTGAGAGCCAGCATGTTAAACTCAGTAGGGAGGAATTATGAGCTTCAAAGCTCAATAAAAACAGAATAACAAAAAAGAAATACATCATAGAAATAAAGACAAGACATACTGAAATATGTACTTTAGGAAACATTTTGAAAATTAAAAGAAGAAAGTTTTAAGTGTTCACCACAACACGCAAAACAGTAGCAAAAAACAGTCAACAAGATTAGGCACAGTTATCAGACATGTAAGATAAAGAAGCATCTTTTGTAAAACTGCTCCTAAGAATTGTACTATTTATATGAAAGTGAATTTTACCTTGCAGGTCTTACAACAATGACTATGTATGTACCAATTTAAATAAATCAGTATTTACTAGTTAAAAATAAATAATAGTAATACAATAAAACAGAGAAAAATCGCTTAGCTGCCATATACTTTGATTCATCTCTTCGGGTCATAATTGATCAAATAGACCAAAAATTAATAAGGACATATGAGACCAGGAGCATAATTCTTTATATTTATTTAATTAATAATTTTTTAAATGATGTCCTATAAACAGAAACTGTATCATTTTTCAAGTAGTCTTTTAGTCTTCATAAAATGTAATGCCATATTCTAAGTAACAAATAAAATTTTAATAAATATAAGAGCAAGGTTAGTACCTCAAAATATTTTATAATCAGAGTCCAGTAAAACTGGAGTAGAATTGTTCAGGGTAATCTCTAATGATCCTTTGTATTTATGTGGTATCAGTTGTACTTTTTTCTTTTTAGTCTCTGATTTTGTTTATTTTGGTTTTCTCTTTTTCTTAGTCAAGGTGAAAGTTTATTGATTTTGTTTTTATCTTTTATAAAACCTTTTGTGTTTTTTCAATATTAATTTTTTTTATTTCTGTTCTAACTTTTATTATTTATTTTTCACTAATTCTGCATTTATTTACTTCTTGCTTCTTTGTAGTTCCTTTGGATGCATCATTAGGTTATTTATTTGAAGCTTTTTTATGGTTTTTACCTAGGTGTTTATTGTTACAAGCCCTCTTAGTACTGCTTTTACAGTATTGCTTAGCTTCTGATGTTTCTATTTGTTTTAAGAGAAACATTTAAAATTTTCTTTTTAATTTTTTCATTAACTCCTTGATTATTCAGAAACATGTTGTTTAATTTTAATGCATTTGTATAGTTTCTAAAGTTCCTCTTGTTATTGAGTATAGTTTTATTTTGCTGTGATCAGAAAAGGTACCTGATATAATTTTGACTGTTTTAAATTTGTTGAGACTTATTTGGTGGCCTAACAAATGTTCTGTCTTGGACAGCATTCTCTATGCAGATGAGAAGAATCCATATTCTGGAGGAGTTGGATAAAATGTTCTATAATTGTCTATTAGGACCATTTGGTCCAGGATATAGTTTAATGTCATTGTTTCCTTGTTCCTTTTCTGCCTGGATGATCTGTTCATTGACAAAGGTGGGGTGCTGAATTCCTTTACGATATTGTATTGCAGTTTACCTCTCTCCCTTTAGATCTATTAATATTTGCTTTATATATTTGGGTGCTGTGGGGTTGGGTACATATGTATATGCTTATGTTTATATACACACATATATTTACTACTATTATATCCTTTTGCTGAATCGACCCCTTTATCATCATGTAATAACTTTGTTATCTCATTTTACAGTTGTTGATATAAAGTCTATTTGGTCTGATATGAGCATAGCTATTCCTGCTTTTTTGTTGTTGTTGTTGCTGCTGTTTCTATTTGCATGGCATATCTTTTTCCATGCATTCACTTTTGGTGTATGTGTGTCTTTACAGGTAAAAGGAGTTTCTTGTAGATGGCATATAGTTGTCATATATTTTTAATCTGTCTTTTAGTTAGAGAATTTAGTCCACTTACATCCAATGTTGCTATTGATAGATAAGAACATATTACTGCCATTTTGTTATTTGCTTTCTGTTTCGGGTTTCTTTTCTTTTTTTTTTAACTCCTTTTCTTTCTTTCTTTTTTTTCTTACAGTTTTTCTTTTTAATTATTTGATTTTTCTCCTGGAGTATGTTTTAATTTGTTGCCTTTTATTTGTAATGTCTTTATTATAGGTTTATACTTTTTACTATGAGGCTTACAAAAAATATCCTATAGTTATAACTTGTTATTTAAAACTGATACCAATTTAACCTTGATCACAAAAAATCTATAAAACAACTGCACACATTACCTCCTTTCTCGTCTTACATTTTGAATTTTTGATGTCACAATTTATATTTTTTATATTGCCTGTCCCTTAAAATTTTTGCAGTGATAATTTTAATAGGTTTGCCTTTTAGTCTTCTTAGTAAAGATAAAAGTGGCTTATGTACCACCATTGCAATCTTAGCATAACAATCACATTAGTGTTTTTTTCTTCAGTTTCAAGAACTCTCTTTAACATTTCTTGTAGTATATGTCTAGTCATGATAAATTTCCTCAGCTTTTGTTTGTCTGGAAAAGTCTCAGGTTTTCTTTGTCTAGGAATGTCTTTTTCACTCCTTCACTTCTGAAAAATAGACTTGCTGTAAACAGCATTTTTGGTTGGCAGTTGTGTGTGTGTGTGTGTGTGTGTGTGTGTGTGTGTGTGTGTGTGTGTGTTTTCCTTCAGTCTTCTAAATATATTATCTCACTCTTCCCTGGACTGTAAGATTTCTGATGAGAAGTCTGCTGCCAAGAATATATGAACTAACTCATATCTGATTTGCTTCCTTTCTCTCACTGCTTTTAGGATCCTCTCTTTGTCTTTGAAATTTGAGAGTTGATTACAATGTCTTGAGATAGTCTTATTTTGCTTCAATCTGATTGGAAAACTTTGATGTTTATGTACATGAATACTTACATTTTTCTCCAGGTATATAAATCTTTTGATTATTATTTTTTAATATGTTTTCTATCTTTTTGTCTTTCTCAGTTTCTTCATTAACTCCAGTAACCCAAATATTAGATCTTTTGATGTCCTATATATCATGTAAGCTTTCCTTATTTCTTTTCATGCTTTGTTCTTTTGTGTCTTCTGTGTATTTTCCAATCGTCTATCTTTGAGCTCATGCTTTTATCTTCTCTCTGAACAATTCTACTATTGATGCTCTGTATTGCATTTGTAAATTTTATTCACGGTACTTTTCAGCTCCAAAATTTTTGTTTGCCTTTTTGAAATTATTTCAACCTCTTTGTTAAATTTTTCATATACGTTTCTAAATCGATTTCCTGTGTTTTCTTGAAGTTGTTGAGGTTCTTTAAAATAGCTATTTTGAATTATTTGTCTCAGGAATGACACATTATCCTTGCTTTAGCATCGGTCTCTGTCACATTATTCTGCCCATTTGTTGAGTTCACATTCCTTGAATGTTCTTGATGCTGTGATGACATCTGGACACTGATAAATTAGGTACTTAATATAGTCTCATTTGGGTTAACGTTTATTTTTTATTTCAATAGGTCTTTGGGGAACAGGTAGTGTTTAGTTACATGAATAAGTTCTTTAGTGGTGATTTATGAGATTTTGGTGCACCCATCACCCAAGAAGTATACACTGCACCCACTGTGTAGTCTTTTTTCCCTCACCTCTTGCCACTCTTTTTCCCAAGTACCCAGAGTCCCGAGTCCACTGTATAATTTTTATGCCCTTGTGTCCTCATAGATAAGCTCCCAATTATGAGTGGGAACAGATGATGTTTGGTTTTCCATTTCTGAGTTACTTCACTCAGAATAATAGTCTCCAGTTCCATCCAGATTGTTACAAATGCCATTATATTTTCCTTTATATGGCTGAGTAGTACACCATGGTATGTATATATACACTACATATTCTTTATCCACTCATTGATTGATAGGCATTTGGGCTGGTTCCATATTTCTGCAGTTGCAAACTGTGCTACTATAAACATGCATGTGCATGTTTTGTTTTTGTTTTGTTTTATTTTTTATAATGACTTCTCTTTTTCTGGGTAGATACCTAGTAGTGAGATTGCTGAATCAAATGGTAGATCTACTTGTAGTTCCTTAAGGAATATCCACACTGTTTTCCATGGGTATCATACTAGTTTACCTTCCCACCAACAGTATAAAAATGTTCCTTTCACTACATCTAGGCCAACATCTATTATTTTTTAATTTTTTTTATTATGGCCATACTTGCAGGTGTAAGATGGTTTTGCATTGTGATTTTGATTTGCATTTCCCTGATAATTAGTGATGTCGAGTGTTCTTCCATATGTTTCTTGGCCATTTGTGTATCTTCTTTTGAGAACTGTCTATTCATGTGCTTAGCCCACTTTTTGATGGGATTGTTTGGCATTTTCTTGCTGATTTGTGAGTTCTTTGTAGATTCTAGATATTAGTCCTTTGTCAAATGTATAGATTGTGAAGATTTTCTCTCACTTTGTGGCTTGTCTATTAATTCTGCTATTTCTTTTGCTGTGCAGAAGCTTTTTAGTTTAATTAATTCCCATCTATTTATCTTTGGTTTTGTTGCATTTGCTTTTGCGTCGCTGGTCATAAAGTTGTTGCCTAGAAAAGTTTTCCAACGTTAACTTCTAGAATTTTTATGGTTTCAGGTCTTGGATTTAAGTCCTTGATCCAACTTAAGTTGAGTTTTGTATAAGGTGAGAGATGAGGATCCAGTTTCATTTTCTACATGTGGCCTGCCAATTATTCCAGCACCATTTATTTAACATTTTTCAATAGGGTGTCCTTTCCCAACTTTATATTTCTGTTTGCTTTGTCAAAGATCAGTTGGCTGTAAATATTTAGCTTTGTCTCTGGGTTCTCTATTCTGTTCCATTGGTCAATATGCCTATTCTTATGCCAGTACCATGATATTTTGGTTACTTAGGTCTTATAGCATAGTTGGAAGTTGGGTAATGTAATACCTCCAGTTTTGTCCGTTTTTCATAGTCTTGCTTTGCTATGTGGGCTCCATTTTGGTTCCATATGAATTTTAGAATTGTCTTTTTCTAATTCTGTGGAGAATGATGGTGGTATTTTGATGGGAATTGCCTTGAATTTGTAGATTGCTTTTGGTAGTATGATTATTTTCACAATATTGATTCTATCCATCTATGAGCATGGGATGTGTTTACATTTGTTTGTGTCATGTATGACTTCTTTCAGCAGAGTTCCTTAGTTTTCCTTGTAGAAGTCTTTCACATTTCTGGTTAGCTATATTTCTAAGTACTATTTTTCACAGCTATTGTAAAAGGAGTTGAGATGTTGATTTGATTCTCAGCCTGGTTGTTGTTATACAGAGCTAATAATTTACATACATGAAATTTATATCCTGAAACTTTGCTTAATTAGTTTACTAGTTCTAAGAGCTTTATGGATGAGTGTTTAGGGTTTTGTAGGTATACAATCATATTTTCAACAAACAGCAATAGTTTAACTTCCTCTTTATTTCTTTCTCTTGTCTGATTGCTCTATCTAGGACTTCCAGTACTATGTTTAATAGAAGTAGTCAAAGTAGGCATCCTTGTCTTGTTCCAATTATCAGGGAGAATGCTTTCAACTTTTCCTTATTCAGTATAAGTTGGATGTGGGTTTGTCATAGATGGCTTTTATTACCTTAAAATATATACTTGATATGCCAGATTTTCTGAGGGTTTTAATCATAAAATGTTGCTAAATTTTGTCAAATGCGATTTCTGCAACTATTGAGATGATCATGTGATTTTTATCTTTAATTATGCTTATGTGGTATATCATGTTTACTGACTTCTGGATATTAAACCATCCCTGCATTCCTTGTATGAAATCCATTTTATCATGGTGGATTATCTTTTTTATATGCTGTTGGGTTCTTTTAGCTAGTATTTTATTGAGGATTTTTGAATCTGTGTTTATCAGGGATATTGGTCTGTAGTTTACTTTTTTTGTTATGCTCTTTTCTGGTTTGGTATTAGGCTGATACTGGCTTCATAGAATGACTTAGAAAGGATTCTTTCTTTCTCTATTCTGTGGAATAGTGTCAACGGGATTGGTACCAATTCTTCTTTGAATGTTGGACCAAATTCAGCTATAAATTTGTCTGGTCCTGGACTTTTTTTGTTGTTGTTGGCATTTTTAAAATTACCATTTCAATTTCACTGCTTTGGTATTGGTCTGTTCAAAGTTTCTATATCTTCCTGGTTTAATCTAGCAGGGTTGTTTCTTTCCAGAAATTTATCCATATCATGTAGGTTTTCTAGTTTAGGCATGTCAAGGTGCTTACAGGAACTTTGAATAATCTTTTCTGTTTCTGTGGTATCAGTAGTAATAGTTCCCATTTCATTTCTAATTGAGCTTATTTTCATCTTCCCTCTTCTTTCCTTGGTTCATCTCAGGAATGGTCTATCAATTTTACTTATCTTTTCAAAGAATCAGATTTTTGTTTCATTTATATTTCATATTGTTTTGTTGTTGTTGTTGTTTCAATTTCAGGTAGTTCTGCTCTAATCTTTATTATTTCTTCTTTTACTGGGTTTGGGTTTGCATTGTTCTTGTTTCTCTTGTTCCATGAGGTGTGGAATACAATAGACTATTATCTCTTTCCGTTTTTTTTTTTTTTTTTTTTTTGATGTAGGCACTTAATGCTATAAACATTCCTCTTAGTACCACCTTTTCTGTATCCCCAAAGTTTTGATAGGTGGTGTCACTATTGTCATTCAGTTCAAATAATTTTTTAAATTTCCATTTTGATTTCATTCTTGACCTAATAATCATTAAGGAGCAGATTATTTAATTTCCATATATGTGTATCATTTTGAGAGTTCCTATTATTGGAGTTGATTTCCAATTTTATTTCACTGTGGTTTGAGAGAGTATTTGATATAGTTTTGATTTTCTTAAACTTACTGAGACTTGTTTTGTGGTCTGTCATATTGTCTGTCTCAGAGAGTGTTCCAAGTGCTAATGAATAGATTGCATATTCTGTAGTTATTGGGTAGAATGTTCTGTAAATATCTGGTAAGTAGATTTGTTGTAGGGTATAGTTAAAGTCCATTGTTTCTTTGTTGACTTTCTGTCTTGCTGACCTGTCTAGTGCTATCAGTGAAGTATTAAGATTCCCCACTATTATTCTGTTGCTATATCTTTGTTGTAGGTCTAGTAGCAATTGTTTTATACATTTGGGAATTCCAGTATCAGTGCATATATATTTAGGATTGTGATATTTTCCAGTAGGACTAGAGCTTTCATCATTATAAAATTTCCCTGTTCTTTTTTTTAACTGCTGTTGTATTAAAGTTTGTTTTGTCGGATAGAAGAATAGCTACTCCTGCTTGTTTTGATGTCCATTTACATGGAATACCCTTTTCCACTCCTTTACCTTAAGTTTATATGAGTTTTTATGTCTTAGGTGAGTCTCCTGAAGACAGCAGAAACTTGGTTGGTAAATTCTTATCCCTTCTACCATTCTGTATCTTTTAAGTAGAGAATTAAGTCATTTACATTCAACATTAGTATTGAGATGTGAGGTACTATTCTATTCATCATGCTATTTATTGCCTGAATATCTTGTTTCGTTTTGTTTGTTTCGTTTTGTTGTTGTTATATAGGTTCTGTGAGACTTATGGTTTAAGAAGGTTATATTTTGGTGTATTTTGAGTGCTTGCTTCAAGATTTAGAGCTCCTTTTAGCAGTTCTTGTAGTGATAAGCTTGGTAGTGGTAAACTATCTTAGCGTTTGTTTGTCTGGAAAAAAATTGTATCTTCATTTGTGAAACTTAGTTTTGTTGGATACAAAATTCTTGACTGATAATTGTTTTGTTTAAAAAGGCTAAAAATAGGACCCCAATCCCTTCTAGCTTGTAGGGTTTCTGCTGATAAATCTGCTGTTTCTGTGATAGGTTTTAGGTTTTCCTGTATACATTACATGATGCTTTTGCCTCAAGACTCTTAAGATTCTCTCCTTTGTCTTGCATTTAGATAACTTGATGACTATATGCCTAGGCAATGATCATTTTGCAATGAGTTTCCCAGGTGTTCTTTGAACCTCCTGTATTTGGATGATTAGATCTCTGGTAAGGCTGAGAAGTTTTCTTCAATTATTCTCTTAAATATATTTTCCGAACTTTTAGATCTATCTTCTTCCTCAGGAACACCAATTGTTCTTAGGTTTGTATGTTTAACATAGTCCCAAACTTCTTGGAGGCTTTGTTTATTTATTTATGTATTTTATTTTGCCTTTTATAGATTGAGTTAATTCAAAAGCTTTGTTTTTGAACTCTAAAGTTTTTTCTTCTGCTTGTTTCATTCTATTTCTGATACTTTCCAGTGAATTTTACATTTCTTTATTTTTTTTTTACCTTTTTTTTTTTTTTTAAATGGAATTTAACTTCTGTTGCCCAGGCTGGAGTGCAGTGGCATGATCTTGACTCACTGCAACCTCTGCCTTCCAGTTTCAAGCAACTCTCTTGCATCAGCCTTCTGAGTAGCTGGAATTACAGGCACCTGCCACCACAACCGGCTAATTTTTGTATTTTTAGTAGAGATGGGTTTTCATTATGTTGGCCAGGCTGTTCTCAAACTTCTGACTTCAAGTGATCTGCCCACCTCACCCTCCCAAAGTGCTGGGATTGTAGGCATGAGCCTACAAGCCTGGCTTGCATTTTGCATTTCTATAAGTGTGTCCTTGATTTCCAGAAGTTATGATTGTTTTTTATACTGTCTATTTCACTGAAGACCTTTCCTTTCATATCCTGTATTATGTTTTTGATTTCTTTAAGTTGGACTTCACCTTTATCTGGTGCCTTCTTGATTAGCTTAATTATCAGCCTTTTGAATTCTTATTCTGGCAATTTGAAGATTTCGTCTTGTTTTGGATCCATTTGCCAGTGAGCTGGTGTGATCTTTTGAAGGTGTTAAAGAAACTTGTTTTGTCATATTACCAGAATTCTTTATCTGATTCCTTCTCATTAGGATGGATTATGTCAGAGGGAAGGTTAGGGTCTCAAGGGATACTGCTCAGATTCTTTTGTCCCACAGGATGCTCCCTATCAAGGGATGTGGTGCTCCCCACTTCCCCTGACGGATAGGACTTCCTGAAAGCTGAACTGCAATGATTGTTTTTGTTATTCTGGGTCCTGTCACCCAGGGGAGCTACCTGGCTCTGAGTTGGTACTGGAGAGTTTCTGTAAAGAGTCCTGTGATGTGATCTATCTTCGTATATTGTAGCCACGGATACCAGCACCTACTCCAGTGGAGCTAGCAGGGGAGTGAAATGGACTCTATGAGGGTCCTGGGTTGTATTTTTGTTCAGTGCACTGGTTTTGTGTTGGTTGGCCACCAGCCAGGAAGTGACACTTTCAAGAGTGCATCAGCTGTGGTGCTATAGGAAGGATTCAAAATTGCCCTAGGGTCACCTGGTTAAGTATTCAGAAGTCTTAGGCTGTGGGAAGGGCCATAGAGTTCCCTCTTCAGCAACCAGGGTGGGTAGAGAAAGACTAACAGGTTGGGGAAAGGAGAGGAGTATCTGAGCTCAGATTCCCCTTGGGTGGAGATCTCTGCGGCTGATGTGGGGGATGGAGGTGTAGTTTCTAGGCCAATGAAGTTATGTTCCCAGAAAGATTATGGCTGCCTCTGCTAAGTCATAAGGTCACCAGGGAAGTGCGGGAAAGCCAGCAGTTACAGGCCTCACCCCTCTCCCACATGGCCCATAGTCTTTAATGCCAATCTCATTCTCACTATTACCATGCAACAACACAGAGTCTATTTCCAGGCAGCCCATGGCCAGGTCTGAGGAATTGCCCCAGACCACCAGCCTCTCCACTGAGAAAGCAAGCAGACTCAGTTTTTTAGCATTTCAGGAAGCCTGAAGCAGTGATCCAGTTCCTTCAAAGGGTTTGTGGCTTCTTTCAGCTTTTCTTATATGTTCCTGTGCTGTTTTTGGAGCAAAAGTTGATAGTGTGACTCTCTACAGGCTTTTCTATCTATCTGAGTGGGAACTGCAAGCTAGTCTTGCCTCCTATCTGCTATCTTAATGCTACCTTTCAGTCTGTTTTTCTTTTTCTTTTGTACCTGTTCTTCAGACAGTTTACTAGGAATTCTAAGTAGACTGTTTTATTTCCTGATCCTGTACCCATTGTAGCCATCTCAGCAAGGATGATCTAAGCCAAGGTTTACCCTATCATGAAGACTTCAAGGTTGACATGGCTTTTTGGCTGAGATGGACTTGAACAAAACCCAAGAATGGTACTGCAGCTGTTTGGAAATTATAACCAAAGACTTGAGTCCAGAAGTCTTGTCCTGGTAGCCCAAACAGGTGTGCCTCCAAGATTTCTGCGTATGCAGGATGATACTCTGACATCAGTGAGAGAGGCTGGAGTTGAGACTGATCCAATTCAAGATCTGCTGTGGGAAGGAGACTGGCCCATCTTGTTGGCTCAGATAGGTGGGCATCACCCAGCAGGTCCCTGGAAAATTAAGGTAATTCCCCGACTACAAGAGGGGCTGGTAGATTGGACCCCTCAGGATCTACTGTAAAATGGAGGCTGGCATCTTTGAAATAAATGTAAATCATTATAGTAGAAACAATACACATTCAAAGAAATATTTTAAAATGAACATTAATAAATTGCAGACATGTTTATGTTCTCCACATATTATAATCATGTCTTGGTTTCCTTATTTTCTATAGAAAACATTTTCTATTATAAAAATGCACACATACACAGCCAGCCTTCATGTATATTCCTTGTATTATTGTTTTTTTCCTCCTCTTTATAAACAAAACTTTGTTGTAATTTCTTGAATATGTCATGCTTTAGACATACTGTTCCCTATCCCTGGAATATACTGCTCAACTGTTCTCCATCTGGCAAAGGTATGATTATACTTCAGACACCAGTGAACACGTTACTTCATGCATCAGCAATATCAAACAAGCAAAAATAAAACAAACCAAAAACAGCACCAGTCTGATGGCAAAATTACATCATAGCCTTATTTTTACATTTACACAATTTGCATACAGTTATGCAAAAGTATATTTGGCAATAAATTAATTTTTTTGAGGGTGGTCTGTTCTGTCACCTAGGCTAGAATACAGAAGCGCAATCATGGCTCACTGCACCCTTGAACTTTGGGGCTCAAGCGAACTTCCTGCCTCATGCTCCTGAGTAGCTACGGCTCGAGGAACATATCACCATGCCTAGTTAACATTTAAGCAATGGTTTTTTCCCCTTTTTTGTTTTGTCTTGCTATGTTGCCCATGCTGGTCTCAATTTCTGGCCTGAAATGATCCTCCTGCTTCAACCTCCTGAGCTGAGATTAAAGTAATGAACCCTCTCACCTGGGTTGAGTTAATTTCTCACATGAATGGTCCCCTTCAGTGATTGGTGAGACATATTGCATATAACTAAAAGCATAAAGATTTTGTGGTTAAAACACGCTTGTTTGAAATATGTATCAGACAATGGCTGGTTAAATACCTTACATAATTTAGTCAACATTTTTGAGTCTTCTTTCCACATCTTTAAAATGATATCATATTCGTGAAGTTAATGTGAAGATTAAACAGAGATACCTGCAAAATGCAAGTTCAGTGTTTGATTTTTCAATAAATTCGAGTTATCAGCTCATTCCCTTTTCAAGAGTAAGAGATGTGTTTTTATTAATTTTTATGTCCACACAGCCCTTGGCACATAGTATGTTCACAATAAGGGCTGAGTAATAAGTGGTATGATATTATTCTGTCTCAACCTCCTCCTATTACTAGATGTTGGACAGTGAAGACACCTGGATGTTTGCTATTTGAACTCCTTTAACCCATTTGATTTTATGTTATGCTGAGTTGAGTTTCATGACATCTCATACTGTGAATGATGCAAGGTTTATGCCAAGAAATACAATGTCAAAACACTGTTGCTCTTTTCAATTCCAATATTACACTAGCTTTTCTGACCTGAATTTAAAACAAGTCTCAGAAAAGAAAATATCCAAAAAGCTCAGATACTCTCAATCCTTCTCCAAATAGGTTTTGCATTTTTCACTACCTGGGATGAAGCAAAGTGCAAATCTTTGGAAAATTGCTTGCACTTTTTCAACACCCTGGGAAAACATTTGGGTGGTATTTATGTCATAAAATGTAAAGGAAGTTACATAAACTGGTCATTCCATTTCATTAGTGTGTGTATGACTTGGAAAGCAGACTTGGTACCACAAGAGTTTTGTAAATTAAAATAATAAATAAGAAACAAATGCAAAAGATAGAATAAACCCAATGAGTTGTTATCCTGAGCATAAAGTATAACAAGAATAAACCCAATGAGTTGTTATCCTGAGCATAAAGTATAACAACATTTCATTTACTTACCTTTTCTTTGAACACTCTCTTTCTTTCTATCTTGGAAATCTTATTGTTGGACACCTGTTTATTCTTCTTTTGATTCAAATTGCTCTACCACAGAGAATTTTACTAGCTTTAAGAGATCTACCAGTTACTTAAAGGCAATGGTAAAACAGAAACATTGTTTTACCACTTGTTTTTAAATGATAATTCAAATTCTGAGATACAAAATATGTGTCTGTGTTCTCACTATATATCCTAAAAGGTATTTTTCTTTCTATATTTTCTTGTACTTTTATGTTTAAATTTTTATATTTATATATTCAATAGCTATTTGTTTTGTCATAATGAAATAAAAATTAAAAATAATACAATATTTGTTAGGTAGTATTCTCAGTGGTCAAGGCTGGTTAACTGTTCATATACTATTGTATTTATCTTATTTTTATACCATTTATGTTCAGTAATCTTGCCATCAAAATATTCTTGTGTGTATTTTATTGTGTACACAAATCATTAAGTAATCAGTCTTAGACCTTTCTGAAATGGGAGATGAAATCCAAGTTATAAAAACAAAGAAAAAATAAAGCTAATATTAATTGCTTTAATATTAATAAAATGTAATGCATGCTGTGCACATACTGACAGAAAGATCTGTTTAAACTCAGTAAACATGTAGTCTTGGGTACTTTCTGAAGCAAATACTGTGACTATCCTGATTTATAGTTTTAAAAATAGTAATTATATTGAGGCAAAAATTCACACAGGCAAGCGGAAAATGTAAGATTCAACGCCGGGCTGGCTGACACTAGTGGCTATGCTATTAATTACTACACTATATTTTCCCATAAATATAAGAGAGAGAGAGGAAGAAAAAAAAGGAGGAGGAAGGGGAGGGAAGAAGAAAAAGGCAAGGGTAGGGAAAAAAGAAAAGAAAAATCAACTCAATGAATTTATGAATTAAAAATATATCCTTTTTTTGTTTTTTTTTTTTTTCTTCCTTGCAAAGATCTAAAAAGACAAACATTAGAAGTGATTAACATTAAAAATGGAAGCATGTTCTCAGGCAAGTTTGGTCAAAAGCAAACAGAAGCAATTTCCAAAACAGACAAGAATTTAAGTTATTAGTGGTCTGATTTACAAAATGTTGCTAAAGCATGTATAATGTTTAGGGTGATATTAGATTAAATTCCTTCCCTAAATATCACAATAGATAGTTCAATATAGTGAACTTTTGATCAAGAAGAATATTTTAATGCATCAGCATCAAATCAAAAGAGATTTTTAAAGTTGCTAATTGTAAAATATCACTCAAACATGTTTCTACTTTAAAACAATAATTCACATATACCAACTACAAGTAATAAGTTGTTTCACAGAAAAGTCAGTAATTAATGTAAAATACTCTGAAAAGACAACAGGAACAGGACAATATATATTTATAATATATAAATATCCAATAATATAGAAATCTAATAGTATGTTAAATAATATATAAATGTATCCAATAATATATAAATATTATATTTTATTGTACAAATGTTCAATAATATATAAATCACTCAGGCATTGCTTAACAACAGAGATATGTTCTGTGAAATGTGTTAGGTGATTTCATTGTGAATACATACTAGTACTTACACAAACTTAGATGATATAGTCTACTATACACACCTAGGCTATACAGTATATATAGTCTATTGCTCCTACAAACCTGTACAGCATTTTAGAGTACTGAACAGTGTAGATATTTGTAACTGAATGGCTATGATATATCTAGGCCATACAAATTTTTCAGCTCCATTGTAATGTTATGAGACCACTGTTGTATAAGACGTCCATTCTTGACCAAAATGTGATAATGTGAGACACAACTGTAGTTAAATTAATCAGTTCATGAGTTCATCAGAATAATAATTGCATGAAAATATCACTGGTATGTAAAAATGTTCACAAAAGCGAGGAAGTATGTTATAAATGGTTAGGTATAGAAAGATTCCAAATTAGTAAAATTAAACAAATGTATACATAGAAATTTCATATTTGAAAATGTATAGACATGCTGATAATATTGGTTTAGTTTCTATTGGAATTGGTTATTTTACTTTTGTTCTGGAAAGAACATTTACCATTTTGAAATAAAACTTTAAAAAATCTATGTCATTTTAGGCCTAAAAGTGGAAGATAATATAATTAATGGGAAAATAAAATGCAGAAATTCATGTCAGGCAGGCCTGAATGTTAAAAATGCTTCTGTCACTAATGAGCAGTTAGGTCAACATTTATTTTAAGATCTGAACCTCAATTATTTTAAATACAAAATAGAACTGAATTTTCACATGGCACCTATCAAATCTACCTATTTTTTTCACTTTCTCCCTTTTATTAATATGACAAATTAATTATTTCTGTGGTTGTTGTCCATGAGCAATGAATCCTTAGAAACACTGCCAGAAATACAACAGTCACAATAAGCATGATGTGTAACATGTTGTATAGCTTGTTTGAGAGAAAGTGATACAGGCACTATGTTTCATAAATTCCAAAAAAGATAGTTGTTAAGATTGCCTATGTTTTTTAAAAAATAAGTTTAAGGGGTACAAGTACTGTTTTGTTATGGATATATTGTGAAGTGATGAAATCTAGGCTTTTACTGTAATCATTCTGCAAATAATGTACCCATTAAATAATTTGTCATATCCCTCCTCCCTACAACCCTACCCTTCTTCTGTGTCTTTAATATCTATTATTCCACACTCTGTGTCCATGTACACACATTATGTTGCTTCTACTTATAAGTGAGAGCATGAGATATTGGACTTTGTTCCTGAATGTTTGTGTTTAAGATTATGGTGTCCATTTCTGTCCATGTTGCTACAAAAGACATGACTTTATTCTTTTGTTTAATGGCTGAATACTATTCTGTTGTGTGTGTGTACATATAGCATATATATATATATATATATATATTCTGTATGCGTATATATAGCTCTTTATATATATATGGCATCTCTCTATATATACAGCATTTATATATATATATACAGCATCTATATAAAGAGCTATATATACTCTTTTTATATGTATATATAGATGCTGTATATATATGTAAAGAGCTCTTTCTATATATATACATATACACATATACACATATGTGGCTTCTTTGTTTTTTGTATATTTTATTTTATAATGCACTGATTATATTTGCCTGTTAACCTATTGAAGTTTTCAGCTCACTTTTTAAATAAAAGAGCTATATATATATAGCTATATACATATGGAGAGAGATATATTTATATATTATAAAACTATATATGTATATGTGTATATATGTATATTTGTGTATATGTAGCTCTTTTATAATATATGTCTATGTATATATGTATACACATATATTTATGTGTGTGTGTGTGTGTGTATATATATAGCTCTTTATTTAAAAATGATCCGAAAACTTCAATACATAAACAGGCAAACATAAATCAGTGCATTATAAAACAAAATATACAAAAAACAAGCCAATGAAAGCACTTGCAGCATCACCAATGATCAAGAAAATGCCAATCAAATCCCTAGGATAGAATTTTTTTGTAAATAAGAAAGTCAAAGCTATTCTTTCTTACACAGTTCTTTTTCCCTTTTACCAATAATATAGATTGAGACTTTGCTGCTGTTATATCCTGTTAATGAAAATATAAATAATTAAAAACTTCGGGATAATAATATAACAACATATCTGTAACTTGAGAAATGTATAGCTATAATATATGAAATGTATATATAAATGTGATCTATCTATATGTATTACATTTTCTTTATCCAGTCATTCATTAACATACACTTAGAGTGACCCATATCTTTGCTATGATGAATAATACTGTGATAAACCTATGAGTGCAGAATTTTTTTTACATAATTTATTTTCTTTTCAGTAGATACCCATCATATACTTGTCCATTTGTATGTCTTTTGAAAAATGTCTATTTGTGCTCCTTGACCACTTTTAAAATTCTCTCTTACATCTCACAGCATCATTTATTTTTAAAATAACCTCCCTTGGAAAACATGTCATTGTATAATAGTCTCTCACTTTGGAATCTATGCAATTTCTGGAATTATACATATGAGAATGTGTATATGTGTGTGTACTTAAATGCACATATGTATGTTATTTTCATATATACACATACACACATTTATTTATTTATTTCAGTTTTAACAGACTTGGCTTATATCATGTGTATTTCTGAATATTTCAGAATATTTCAACTAAAATGTTCACACAAAACTTTATGAATGATTGCTTAGACAACAGAGTTCTTTCCAAGATTTTTTGACAAGAAAAATGTATTTAAATGAACATATTTAAATTTCAATGATTATAGCCAACCACAAAATTTATGTATTCATTGTTACAGAAGAAAGCTTAGTCCAAAAATGTTTAAACTCTCTCTATAAATTTGATTCAATTACAACATAATAATATTCATGTGTAGCCTCTTTAAGTAAAAGTTTTGAAAATAGAACCTAATTTTCATCCAGCATTCAATTCTTCTGGAATTTTAATGTTTGACTTTTACTTCTTCAATGAATTATTGATTTCCTAATATTGACTCACTAAGTTCTTGGGCTTTCTGTAATTCTATTGAAGATAGTGTTTTATAGCCTACACTAGAAATTGCTTACCCAAATATATTCATGCCCTACATAACAATGTTTTGGTCAATCATGCACTACACATACATCAGTGGTCAAATAAGGTTATAATACCATATTTTCACTCTACCTTTTCTATATTTAGATACACAAACACAATCGTGTTACAATTGCATACAATATTCAGTACATTTTTAATATGCTGCACAGATTTGTATCCTAAGAGCAATAAGCTAGACCATATAGCCTACATTTTTAGTAACCTCTACCATCTAAGTTTGTTTGCCCAACCAATGACGTTTGCATAACCATAAAATTACCTAATGATGTATTTCTCAGAATGTATCTCCATTGTTAGGAAATGTGTGACTGTATTTATATTGCACTATAGGAAAATTGAGTCAATCAGTATGTATTTATAAACAGAGAAAGAGAGACTGATAGATACAGAGACAGAGAGAGGTAATAAGAGAGGGACTAAAAAAGAAGTGAAAAGAATATGCTTTCTTAAAGGATTTAATTTGAATGGTTTTATAATAATTCTTATGAGAGCGCACCCACACACACTTGCAGGCTGGATTACTCAGCCTATGCATGTAGGTTTTAAACTCTAGTTACCCCTATCTGAGAGGTACCAGAAAAGGAATTTATCTATATGCATGCCACCTCCAATTCCTGGAAAATAGTTACTTCCTATTATATAGCTCCAGAAGACACGAGAGACTATTAGTGTGTTTCTTTTTCTTTCAGATGATCATATGCCCACTGCCATGATTTTCTCTTCTGGCAATTTTGAAATTACAGAATGAAAACTAGTAAATAAATAATTTAAAAAATAAACTAACTTCAATAAAATCCTGAAAATTTATCTTTAAGGATGATACCCCTAAATTTAAAAAAGAAATCTTTAATGACTCCTAGCTTACTTACATAAGTCATTGTCTCTAGTACTTAGGGAAGCCAACAATCTGATCTTAATTTCTGATCTACCACACTTCTCACTGTGAAACAGGAATTTGGCATGCTTGATTCTGAATCTCCTAGGGTGTGATACTGGTTTCTGTTCTTCACCTGTGTCTCCTGGATTTTTCAAGACACATATTCTTACAATTTTCTTTCTTCTCGATTTTCCTCTCTAACTGATCCCAGACTCACATAATTAATTCTGTGACTTCTAATACAGCTTCTGTCCTACATCAAGTTATTTCTGTAACAAATAGTAGTAATCAGTTGCTAAGCTGACGTTAAACTCTCTTCTCATTCTTGATCCTGTTTAGCTTTTTAGAAAGAGTTTAAATACTCTCTGATTCAGTGAAGAATATTGACTAGATATGTATCTATAGTGAATCAACCTAAATACTTAGGCTTTGACAGTCTATAGGTTCTGATAGTCATATAGTTTACACAGAGTTATTGTAAATTATATGTTTTCTAAGTTTCTCATTTGTGATATTGTCACACTCTCTATTTTCTATAAGTGCTTAAATATTTTCCCTGTATATGGTTTATGCTCTTTGATTGCAGGAGACTTATACTTCAGACAACGAAATTCCTCCAATTATTTTAACAAATAAATGCATGTACACATACATATAAACACACATGTCTATAATGGAGTAAGCTCACCTCTCTATTCACCAGTTTTATAAAAATCAGATATGCATGAAGGAAGGGAATAAAGTTAATAATTCTAAATCATAGTAGAGTGAAAATGAGTAATTCTGTTTAGCTATAAACAGAATTAGCTTTCCACTGTTCTGCCATCTGCAAGTTTGGTAACCTCTGTAAATATCAGTATTTTAATATCTAACAGGAAAAGAGCAATCTCTAACTAAAAAGGATTGTTATTAAGAATAAATAATAGCATAAAGTCACCTTGCAAATCTATTTCAAACTCCACTTGATGCTTCACTCAAAACCTCAGTTTTCTCATCTTTAAAATAGTCATAATATGCACCATGTAGACATGTCAAAGAGGAAAAATAAAATAATGCATATCATGCCCTTGAAATAGTCCCTGGAAAATCACAGGTGCTTAATAAAACTTAGTTTACTCTTCTCACACAACAAAAACTTGAAGTAATTTTATATTCAGTAACAGATGGGAAAGTAGACTATAATATGATTATACAGTTTTTGTCCACATTGAATGTAATGTTTTTATATTACAAAAGGCTAAATAGAGCTGTTGATTGAAACTTCCTGGTAAAGATGTTGTTTTACATTTCTGTAAAGTAGACACCTAGTAGAATTAAATTAAGCCTGAGTTGCCAACAAAATATCCACATATAGAAAGCACACAAATGAGTAATTCTCTCCATATGTCTTTTTAAATTATATTCACAAAATATTTCCTAAGCATATTTATGAGAAAAAAATAATATCTGGAGAGAGTAACAGTTACAAAATGTCAATTCTGAGTTGTCAAGTTATTCCATAATAAATTATAGAATGCCCCTAATTTTATCACTCTTTAATGCTACTTGAATGATTCTTTAAATCTCAGAAATGGGAAATTTCTTTAGGTTTAATGTGGTAGAAATGTTTTTTTCAGAACCATCTTACCCCCTGCAAAAATCAATCTGTAAACTTAGAAACAGAATGTTAATATTGGGAGAAACATTTTAGTTACTTTCATCAACCCTTAAAGTTGATAAATCTGAAATTCAGATAAATTTAATATCTATTCCAAAATTATGCAAGTGGAAGATTTTTCACCATTTATTTGCTCACCTAATAATAACTGGAAATTAAAAAATACAATACAAACACATAAAAAGATATGACAAACACAAAATGCTTTGAATTACTCTAAGATTAATAGAAACTGTCATAAAGAGGGATGCCTTGATCAAGTAAAAATTTTACAGATTATATGTGTAAATATTTTTAGCTGTTTAAAATCAACTTAGAACTAAACAGAGTCTTGATCAAATAGTGACAATAACCTGATGCATTGTGAGGCAATAGAGAAAATGCACACACACACACACACACACTCACGCATACTCCACTATGCATTGGAATATTCTCTTGAATGTGGAGGGAATAAATAGTACATTGAAAATGCTTGTATGAATCCTGTACAGATTTTAATTTGTAATATGCTATTCATTATTAAGCGCTATTGTCTTTATAATAATGTATTGGCTATTTGTGTAAAGTGTGTGAGTATCCTCTTGACTTTAGAAAGATTTGAAGTCTATATGGGGGGTCTTCAAAAAGTTCATGAAACCAGTATGTTATGAAAAAAACTGCATAGATTTCAAAATCTATTTGAACCAAAACAAATTCATACTAAGTTATATCATGTCTGAAAAAGATGTAGTTTGTGGTTCTAAGAAGGTTAAGACATCAGTTTGAAAACAGACCCTATTAGAGAAACATACATTCTGCTAGAATTGAAGCAGGAACAAACATCAAATTTATGATGAAGGTTGAGTGAAAGAATGGTGAAATTATTGATGCTCTGAAATGTTCTTTTCAAAAAGAAATAATAAATGTTTGATGTGATGGATACCTGAAATTAAAATACCTAATTAGAATTAAAGAAATAGTGACTTCCTGTGTGAAAAAGAGAGAGAGAGAGAGAGAGAGAGAGAGAGAGAGAGAGAGAGAGAGAAGAGAGAGAGAGAGAGAGAGAGAAAGGTTTATGGGGAAAATGCCTCCCAAAGAAGTCTGTAGTTCACAAATGGAGAGCTCGTGTTAAGAAAATTATACCTGGAAAAGCTTCATGAGAGAGTCTTTCTCCTTGAGGTTAATGATTCTGCTCATTCCTATCATCAAACAAGAGCAATTTTATGAGTTTTAATGATAAAGTGGAAGGCATACACCCTACCATCCTGAATTAGCTCCTTCTGACTTTTTGTTTCCTAATCTTAAAAGAAACAAAGTCTATAAAGGGCACTCACTTTTCTCCAGTTAATGATGTAAAAAAGATTTCATTTGTTGCTTTCCTATATTGCATGTTCTTCACATCTACCTCAAAACCTAAAATGCAATAAAAAATAAAATGTAAAAAAAAAAAAAAAAAAAAAAAAAAAAAAAAAAAAAAACTCCAAATGAAAGATTTCTACATGGATGGTGGTGATGGCTGCACAACAATGTAAATATACTTAATGCCACAGAACTATATGTTTAAAAATGGTTAAGATGGTAAATTTTACATGTAATTTACCACAATAAGCACACAGATATATGCTATGCAATTTTTCCTACTGACTTCATCCTGGTCTAAGATCTCTTCATACTCAGATTACTGCAGCAGCTACGGTCCTCTCTGGTTCATTCCATTCTCTCCTCACTCTAACTCAACCTGTAAATCACTGACAGGTTTACCTTGCTAGTTTACGACATTAATCCCTGGCCTCCAAACTTTCAAAGGCTCTCTATACCTTGCACAACAGGATAAAAATAGAAATCTCCTCAATTCAGTACTCAAACTTTTCTACAGACAAACAGCTTTCCAACTGATAATGTTTCCTAAGGAAAACATTCTCCTCAGGAAATTCAGTTGTCAGCTCATCCTGGTCTCCCTCTATATCCCTCCCCCTAAGCTAATCTTCACTTTACACTCTTGCTTTTCCCTCCCAAAGTAATTGCTACAATCTCTCCAT